>JAQMYL010000010.1:7519139-7531313 GCA_030014365.1 Clarias pachynema | reverse complement strand
ATGCGTTTATTATATCAGATGCCTTTAGAGAAAACTACAACAAAAATATATTGTCATACCAAAGAATAAACTACCCGTCAAAGTCGCTAGTGAGACTAAAGTTATTACCCGCCACAGCCGAATTTCACCCGCATTTGGCGGGTGGGCGGGTGCCAATGTCAAACCCTGGTGTATAGACAGTGTATGTGGAAGACACAAAATGCAATGCACCTACAAACTGCCACAATCCTCAGAAAACACAAGCAAAAGCACGACACAGCATGGCTTACTCCAATAAGTGTTAACTTATTTTTAGTCTTTACCCATCAAAGAGGGGTACTTATGCTATAATATAATATAATATAATATAATATAATATAATATAATATAATATAATATAATATAATAAAGGTTTTGTCTGTACTCACTCTTTCATTCACGGATATGTTTATGTTTCATACATAAAGGTTCCAAAACCAGTCTGAAACTGCAACAACATTTGCTTACTCCAAAAAAAGGGAAGTAGGATATGAAAACCGAATTGGTCACCCCAGTGCAAATGAGTTATTCTAACAAACAGCAACTCTGACCAGGATAAAGCATATACTTTATAAGAGTACTGAATGAATGTATGCATGACACAGCAACACATAAGGAACCTTTTGCATCTACTGTTTTCTCCTAATACATGGTATTTCTCCCTGTTTCTGACCACCAATTTGTATTGGGTCCTGTGTGATACACACTTATAAGACCTTAGTCTTAGACATTCAAAGCAGCACATTCAGTAGAATCGGAATAAACATACAGTTACTTATTGTTAGAACAATTCACAGTGATGTGAGGAAACGATAATAAAAATGTCACAATATTTTTCCTCTGTCTCTTCCATTCAGGAAAAGTGCCTGTTTAAGCTTGACTCGAGATTAAACACAAATAAGAGCAAAGCAAATGTTCCAGATCATATAAAAACCAAGATACAAACAGGCCTATTGATAGTAAGGACTAAAGTGAGAGGTAAAAGGGTGTCAGAGTCAATGATTGTACTGTGTGTTTGTGTGAAGGGGCAAGAGACAGAAGAGACCAGCATCACTTGGTTCTAAGTAATACCAAGTCCTCGTTAGTGCCATAAGGCTTCAGAGTGCACTTTTGTTTTCCTATAATGTCTTCAGCACTGACAGAAAAGCCAATTATAAGCCTGTTTACTGTTCGAGTGTGTGAGATCCACAGCACGTAACAAAGAAACACTGCCATTTCACATTTTAGATTGCGCTCTTGTTTCAGAAATTAAGCAGCCACATATCCAAACATGCTGTCGGGGAAAAAAAATCGGTTTGCAGAAAAAGACTAACACACTTTAGGACTCAATTTATCTCAAATCTAATCAGGGAATTAGGTGACATTTTGATGAAGTGTAAATGGAAGGCAAACATATTTAATAACCATAAAATTATGGTTATTAAACAAACCTAAGTTTCAAAAATAAAATTTCTCTAATTAAAAAAAAAAAAAAAAACATATTTTTTACCTCCCATGTTTAAAAAAAAATAGAAAAGGGAAAAAATACTTTAATTTTAAAAGCATTATACCTAGGGAATTTTTGTTGGTTTTCCACCATTTCTCATTTGATCCGAAAGGCATGAATATACCACAAGATCCAGCACTTTAATACCTTGCTACTGAATAATTTAAGAACACCTTTTCAAGCTAGATGAAATCAAAGCAAAATTCCACTGGCGGTGAAAAGACTCCTATTAAAATCACCAGAGATTTCATCTTTGGGCAAAACACCAGCCAGAATATCTGCTTAACATAGTAAACTTTATCATTTGTAAAGATGAGCTTTGAAAGGGTAAAAATACCCCACAAATACACTGCCTTGCTCAAAAAGTTACCCTTTCAGAAGGGTCAATGTATAGGCTGCATCAAGCAGAGAAAACAACTAAGGAGATTTGAAACTACTGGAATTGGGATAAAAACCCTTCAACACATTGTCAAGACAAGTGTAGTGCTGAACTGTCAAAAACATATGAAGATCACTTATACACTTGTGATTATAAAGTTTCATGGTAAAAAAAAAAACAGTAAAAGTCATAGCCATGTTTAAGGACTGGCACTAAACAGCTGTATGTACCTTAAAAAAAAAAAAACACCTGTTAGTGAGACTTAAAAAAAAGAATCCAATTTTATAGCAAATAATAAGATCAGAACTGGATCAGAATTATTTCCCAGTGCTATTTAACATTGCCTCTCCAAATCCCACCCCTGTCGTTTGTCACTGGCATCACATCTCTGCTCAGACATCAGAAGCTTTCTCAGGGGCTTTTATGGATTCTTCTATATTTGTCTATGATGTACTCAGTGACTATATGAACCCTGATGTCTTTATCTCAGTTTTTAATTCTGCTTGCATAACCATATCAAACTCTGTTGCTCCCATCAAACAAAGAAACATTAAACTCCACAAGGACCCCTGGCTTAACGACCACACTCTGACCCTCAGGAGACGTTGCAGACAGGCTGAGCAGAAGTGCAAAAAAAAAAAGAAAGACTTCATGTTTCTTTAATTCATCACGATGCAGTGTGAAGGATTGAAGAAAGAAGTTTTTCTCTTTACTAATAAAAAAAACATCATCATGGCCCTCAAATATTATTTAGTTCTATACAATCACTGGATCCCTTTTCCTCTTCTATATTTGAACATTTTGAACCTGTAGCTCTGGAGTCACTACTTGAGATGGTTGCCTCTATGAGGGTTACATCATGCTGTCTTGATCTCACAGCTGCTTTTGACACTGTTGATCATGAGATTTTAATTAGGGACCTACAGTAGTAGGTCTACGAGGACCAGTGCATGACTTGTTTACATCATATGCATTTGCAACCGAAATTTTGCTGTTGAGTGGGAAGGTACTACTGTATGTCATCCCGGATCTCCCTGTCATGCGGAGTACCATAGGCTTAATACATGGGCCTGTTTTATTTTCAATTCATCTTTTACCTTTAGGTACTCTTATTAACAAGTTTAACCTGTCCTTCCACTGTTATGTGGATGATGTGCAATTGTACCTGCCCCTTAGCCCTGACTCACCAAACCCACTACAGCCTTTATCACACTGTTCACAGGAAGTTAAGGCTTGGCTTTCTGTTTTCCATTTTGAAAGGAAAATCTACTATGATTTGATTTGGTGGTGAAGATGGGCTGGATCGCTCTTTCCTGGGTCAGATGGGGCTGCCTTCTGTATTTAACTAAACTTATTCAACCACGTAATCCTGCCAGCTACCTTAGATCCTCCAGTCAGACACTATTGATCAGTCCTTTTTCAAGATATAAGTGTTGGGGTGATTGGGCCTTTTGCAGTGACCTCTGATCTCACAATAGGGCTTCTTCCGATCTCACATCATTCAAGGCCAAGCTAAAAACATTTTATTTTCTCAAGCATATAATGTGAATTAACATGTCTACTAATTAGAATATGTTCTTATCAAATACAAGTTATACAGTAATCTGGGGTTGCTTCAGTTGGTCAGGATAAGGCAGCCGATGACCTGAATGTACTGAATGAAAAGATTATTACATAAATTTTTCTTCTGTGATGGCACAGGCATATTCCAGAGCTCAAAGTGTGAAAGAGTGGTTCTGGGTGTTTTTTTTTTTTCTGGCCACGCAGTGTATAACAAGTCAAACTAAAAAATCTAATTTCAACCCGTCTATAAATAGGCACAACATGACTTCGTCTTCTTCTTCGTCTTTCGGCTGTGCTGACTGTAGTGTAACACGGATGACATCATTACATTTATGCATCATGCGCTAACTAGACTGTACATCTCAATAATAAGGTAATTTTATAGAAATTCATCTTGTGCTAAACTGCAAAAAGAACATAGTCAAAGTCTCACCACTGAGAGCTTTGGGTATGTGTGGTGTACATGTATTCTAGATCTCACGGTACTTTAGTCAATTATGTAATCCGTGAACTATTCTCACTTTTTGGTGTGCGCAATATTGAACATTTCCCCATTTGCCTGAGTGTCTTCTCAAGCGCACTCAAGCGAATTGCGAAGAAATCCAATTCAATACTGTTGTCAGGGTTGTAATGGTAATAAAGCAAGTGTTTTTTTTTTTTTTTTTTCATGTAATACAGAATCAAGGTGAGGGACTGCAAGAAAATAGAAAACATAACAAATCCCCCTCAGCCTCATGAGGGTTATATTTGATCAAAAGTCAATGTTAGCCCTACAGGACTAAAGCCCTTGTAAAAATTCAGGTATTGTTAGCTATCACAAAATCCCTTGGAGACTGCAATTCTTCAACTTTAACTGTACCATTATATCACACAGATAAAGAATCACCTTGAACCTCCAGTGTCGAGGGTTCGATTCCTGCCTTGGGTCTGTGTGCATGGAGTTTACATGTTCTCCCTGTGTTTGGTGGGTTTCCTCCGAGTGCTCCAGTTTTCTCCCACAGTCCAAAGACATGCAGATTAAGGTTAATTGCCATTCCCAAATTGCTTTTAGCCTTATATAGGTGGGATTTCCTACTAATTATTTAATACTATGTATGTTTTAAATCATTCATCTTAATCTTAATGAGTGTGTGAGCGTCTGTTTGTGCCCTGTGATGTAGATGGTCTTGGGTATATACCCCGCCCTTATGCCCTAAGTCTCCTGGAATAGGGTCCAGGGACTAGTTTTTTTTTTTTTTTTTAATGCTTCATTGTCTAATTAAAAGATGGTTTCAATTGTTGGTATTCTAAAATTTCAGTAATGTGCCAATAAATTACACACATTTTAAGGAATTCAGCTTTTTTGTAATCTAAGGCAAAATGTAATTAAAAACAAGTAACTGGTAAAAATGCAGTTGCTGGATTTCATTTAATTGAAGTTAACCCACAATTAAATTTAACCTTTGGCATTCATAATTTCTCCCTTCCGGTTTACTTGAGCAGATTATTATGAACATGCAATCGTGAAATTGTAGCTTGTGGAATTTCTTTCTGAAAGATTTACAAATTAAAATACAAGAAGTTCATGAAATTCTTTGCAATAATACAAACTTTTCCAGGCTTTAATGAATATTTTCTTTACTCTGGTACTTAAAAAAAAAAAAAAGCAAGGAACTTTGCTGACCACATCACAACAACTTTAAGCAAAGCCACCTCTCTTTAAACCGCTTGCCTGCTTGCCTATTCATAAACACAAGCACGCCTCAAAGCGCACACATGGTAAATTATGACTGGCTTAAATTCACTCAGCTGCTTGCAAACACATTTGCTCGAAAAAATGAAAAACACGAGCAGAACAGTGTGAGAATTACAAAGAGCGAGTCATTACAATGCAGAAGCCGTAGGAAACCAATCAAATATTGTAGTCTCCAGCTTTTTTCAAAGATTAAAACTGAGACTGCTCCAACTTCTTGTATTACTACTGAACACACACACTCGGTAATGGCCTTTTGTTTACTTTCCATAGCCTTTGCAAGTTTTAATGACCACAGTCTTTCTGCACTTTGTTAAAGCACTCAGGGGAAAGTCCTTTGATATGACTACCTTCAAGTGGGCAGTGGGTTCACATGCTAAAATTGAAGTCCTTGACTGCACTTGTTAGGCTCAGAAAACTTCCAGAATTTGCTTTGATACTCCATCCAAGTACTGTAGCCGTATTCACAGTTGAGGTAATGTGAAAATTATGGAGGATAAGCATCAGCTAGTCACTTAGACAGCTAGGTGGGATTTCCTACCGCAGAGTGAAGTTCGAGGCATGTTTAATTCATTATTAATATCCCTTTAAAGTCTCGCTTTTTGTAGGTCACAGCACCATAATCAGAGACGCTCTTTTTTCTGGGTAAAATCCTTACTTAATCTTAAGCATAGTAGGTAAGTGCTTAGTTTATATTTGAAATCCTTCATCTTCAAACTAATCAATACATTTTTTACACCTTAATAAGAGAAATTTATTTATTTCCACTTCCCATTGCAACACTTATATAGGCATCAGGTTAAGAGCCTTGCTGAAGGGCCCAACAGAAGCAGTGGAGGCGGGTCTTGAACCTCCAACCCACCAACCTCAACTGGCTGACCCACTCTCCCCCAATCAGTACTTTCTTCCTTTAGTAGGTTTAGTACTTTCTTAATTCTTTAGTAATTCCACCACACAGTGTTAATTGTAAAGAGTAAATTTCTTGTGCTTTTTCATTTAACTCTACACATCCAGGGCACACATGATGATTTTAGAATAGTGAAGTGGCTTTGGAGATTTGTGTGCTTGTTAAAATAAAATGGAAACAAATATGCTCAATTAAGTCTTATTTTATAAGCTGTTGAATCATGAAGGTGGAAGGCAAGCTGTAGTGATAGTGATAAATACAATTAAATCTTCATATACAGCAATATATTGGCAATACACTAGATTCATATTCAATGTAGTTTTTTGGAATGTGTGTCTTCTCATTAATTTATCATTGTGATAGTCTTTTTTCTATACTTATATTGTATTTAATGCTTTTATGTTGCATCATATTATTTTTGACACAAAGAGAAAAAATAGGGTTAGGGTTAGGGTTACACTAACCCTAATTTTGTTTTGTTCGGAGGATGAAATCAAATGATATTTTGCATTGTATTTGGATATTAAATACAATGGTGGTGGTCTAGATTTTATTTTTTTTAAATCTCAGTGGTATGAGTACATGAAGATGATGATGATGATGTTGATGATGATGATGATGATGATGATATCCCTAATAACAAAGATGAACTCAGAAACTCAATCCAATTTTAATTCAATTGTATTTATATAGCGCTTTTATCAATGGTAATTTTCGCAAAGTAGCTTTACAGAATCAAAAGAAAATTTGTAAAACTTTGTGAGAAAATATTTAATAAAATCAGAATCATCAGATTGTCCGATTGCCCCTGATGAACAAGGCAAGGGTGACTTAATTCTGTGAGTAACCTGATTCTGTACAGTACAGTACATATGGAACTTTCCCTTACAAATGATGTAATTGTTGCACTTTAATTCTGCAACTTAATTTAACAGGGTGTAAAATGTATGCATCAGCAAAGATCTGTAGTCTTAGTCTGTAAATCAGTCACATAGACACTAATTCTGCTGTAAACATCCCCTGTGAGTATAATAAATGCCACCAGAAGGCCAAACCTACTTTGACATATATCTACTTAGACCACGCGGTGTGACAGACTTGATGCAGTGTATTGTGCTGGGTGTTTCCCAAGGTCTGCTCCTGTTCCTGTGACTTGGAGCTGTAATAACACACAATGAGCTAGTGCCTTGTAAAGAGGACTTATATAAAGTTAGACGTTGTGGAAGCCACCAGGCCTTGGTCATGATGAAGTAAGCAACTGCATGAGCAGGCTTCCTGTTGGAGTATAGCAAGGAAACCAAGTTTTATTGATCCACTGGGAGCATGCTATTGAGTTGTTCTCACTTTCATGTCAAAGTGATGCTCATGATGCTGATGAAACACTGATAGGAAGAGAAAAAAAATAAACAAACAGATCGATATCTAGAAGTGTTAAAAATACCAAAATTCTCCAGTAAAAGTTCAATTACACATCAAAACAAATAAAGTACAGCTTGGAATTCTTCCTTCACCTTTAAGTAGGAAAGCAAAAGATATTAAATTGACTTTATTGTATGAAAGAAAAAAATTCTGGCACATTCGTGCTTCTTTTACCAAAACATTAACTAAGACTAACTACAATCACCTTTATTGCTAATCTCTTAAATGCTACAGTAGCTAGCATGCTATCATACAAACTACTGTAGCTAGGTGAATGCTAATACTGTAGCTAGCTGTCACAATACAAATATAAAGTGTTTGTGTAACTATACCTAGCAATTTGGACTGACTTTATTCAGACAAGGTTTTGGCTTTACAGATAAATGATTTATCGAGAATGATTTATAGATGTTTGGAAATGAAGCAAGTACGAGGTCAAGATATTTCTTTTGAAAATAGCTACATTATCTGTTGATAATATATAAATGCCAAGGAATATGTCATGCCTTTTTTTTCTTTAAAGTACAGTCCTGGAGAGTGAATGACACATGTACATGTAGCTACAAACATACTTCCTAATATCTGGTATCTCCCACTGCTTGGTTCTAACACTAGAAACACACACACACACACACACACACACACACACACACACACACCTTATCTAAATTCTTTAAGGGCTATCAGTAAGTCATGTGCGCTGAGGGGTTCCAGGTCTGCTCAACCTTCCATCAGTTGCTAAATGTCATTTTTACATTCCTAAACCGCTTTGAGGTAAAGTTAAAGTCCACTTTGTGTTCCTTTAATAACATGTCCATGTGCTGACCTTCTATTATGACATGGCACAGTCCCTGGCGTCAGTGAGGGTGGTGGTGGTGGTGGTGGTGGGGGGATGCCTATGATGAAATTTAAATTCATCTGTAATGTCAGGGCGTCCCATGTGACTGTTCTTCTTTAAGCCACTGTTAAGTAGTGCTGTATTATTGCTTTCATAAAGACATGCAAATGAGGCAATCATTAGTTTATGCAAAAACATAAAACATGATGCCAGACAAATTATATGAGTGTCCCGCTGACATGTCTATGTAAAGTAAGGGTGAAGACAAGGGTAAGGCTAAAGACAATTTTAACACAACGTTTTCCTTCACGAGAACCCATGTGGTTAGTGGTTAGCACTGTGGCCTTGCATCTCCACGATCAAGGGTTTAATTATTGCCTTAGGTCTGTGCATATGTTTTAAGTTTTCTCCATGTGTGCCTGTTCTGTGCATGGTGGGATTCCTTTGGGTACTCCGGTTTCCTCCAGCAGTCTAGAGACATCCCATAAGTTTTTAATTTACACATAAAAAAATGCATTTAAAGTAAACTAAAGGGAAGTAAGATTGAAATTCCATAACGCAATTACATGACAGCATATTTGTTTGATTTTTTGGTGTGTATGCTGTTTAGGGACATAGTACAGAATTCTAGACCCTATACATACGTAAGCAGTCCAATTGGGCCTCATTCCTTACTTTATCCATATCTCTCACTGTTCAGGACTGTAAGGGACCTCCCAACATTGGGGTCCTGGGTAATCCTTCCCAATTTCCTGCACTATGACGCCCTGATGCTGGTACTAATTTATGAGCAAAATGTACAAAAAGAAAATGCAATGTAAGATCTTGTTGCTTATTATGATTAAAACAAATTTTAATTATTTAAATGCACATTCATTTTAAAAAGGTTTAATTTTAAAGATGTTTAACAGCTACAGTTGGAATCCAATCCAGAATCTTAAAAACCAAGCAGGACACATTAAGAACTGAAACTGCAATTGGAAAATTAGCAAGACTTCAAAAACTGTGAATACAGAAATTCATAAACAGTAACTATGTTTACATGGACAATATTTCTTTAAACCAACTAAAAGTCATTTTGATTAGAGATTCAAGCTTAACTGTTTACATGGACACTGATCTAATGAGATGTGCGTTTGTTTTTGAAAGCTTTGAAGGTTTTAATCTTATGGAAATATAACAGAAAAAGAAAGTATTTTCTTTTATCCAAACGTTGAGGTCAGCTTAGGCTTCCCATCTTTTCAATCAAATCCTACCTTTTGCGCTATGATTGGTAACAAGGAATTCAGCTGCATATATGATTGGTTAGATGCTTTACTACAGTATATATAAAATGTGAGCCAATCAGTGCTCCTTCAGCTAATCAGCCAGAGACCCAGAAGTCAGGTTGGAGAGAGATGTTCTCATGGAAAATGAAGCAAATATCTTCATGTCAACAAATAATTTATTTATTTCATCAAGAGATACGCTATCAGATCAAGGGTTTACATGGCTCATATTTACCTATTTAAAGAAATATCAAAGGTTTACACCACTCCTCATTCCCATAAAACAATTCCTCTGATCACGTCAAATTCTTCGGATTTAGTTGTTCAAATAAGACCATTTTATTTTGACTGGGCTGTTATCCCAGTTATTACTGGGATATTAGGCTTCATGTAAACACACTTAGTGAATGTCAGGGGAGAGTTCAGATGACCGGGATGTGGCCTAGTATTTTCTTGTGGTGTGATGCAAAATTTCAACTTGCAGAGTATATCAAACTACAAAATAAAATGAGGAAGGTTGATAAGGAAGGGAAGAAAGTGTAATACACAGTACTGACAATAAATGCAGAAATATTTATGTCACATTTTACAAGACCTAATATCAAGGCAAAAATAAATAAATAAACAATATGCTATATAATAGTCTGTTATGGACTTGATATGCTTGCCTGCTGAGTCCTGCATGGGCAGGTGGGTTACCGCAGGTGGCACTGGGATTGACCATGCCTATGTGCCAGCACTCTGACAGAAGGTCTCCTTATTAGGGGAAATGGGCAGGACAGATGGGAGGAATCTTTCTCTGGAGTCATCTGGAGCAAGTACATCGATATCCAGCTCCAAGAATGATCAGGTGAGGGCATTTGTACGTCCAACTGCTTAGCAGGAGATGCCTCATAGATCTAAAGTAACAGGTATATTTCATAGCAATTATAACTGAAAAATGTATTTTAAAAGACCTAATATTTTAGATCTTCATACCAGACATGAAGAAGAGACACCCAAAAGCCCTTGCCATGATCGGGGATCCTGCTGGTAGCAGGTGTGCATGCACAGATGGGAGCATAAGTAAGGGATGGAGGGAGTTAAACAAGGATTTTCAACATTTTTTTAATTAAAACCTTTTTTGAAATTCCTTATAGGTTTCAAATTGTTTTTTATTTATTTATTAGAATTACTTTTTATATTATTTGCATCCACACAAAAATATCAATATAATAAATATAATAAAGTATACTGTAACTATAACAAAATCTCTATCTAACATCAAAGTCTCTTCTTTCCAGGTCTGGAAAGAAATGTGTTTTCCAAATCTAATACCATTTCTTACAGGACATTTGATCATTTGTCTTCTCTGATATCATTTTGTTGGTATCGGTTACTGGGTATCAGGTTACTGGGTAATCTAGTAAATATATGTATTTTGTACTGTGTGTCTAAAATAAAGTCACACACACACACTAATTCTGCATTAGACCACCTTTAGCTTTGACAACATTCGTTTCAATCAAGAGTTATATTAATTTATTTTGGCTGAGATCTTGTGTTGATGATGGGAAAGTCAAACCAGTGCATAGTCTTCTCCATCACAAAGACTTTCAATAGTGTAAAGGTCAATTCATGTTTGAAAATGATTCCCCATGCTCCCAGGACCATTGTTTCACAATATAGACTTGAGGACAGGAAAGGTCTTACCATTCTCTCGCTGCTTCATCATGTATACAGGTTCGCGGGGGGCCTGGAGCCTATGGAGACTTCGGGCATGAGGTGGGGTTTCCTGGAAAGGGGGCCAATACATTGCAGGGCACATACACACACACACAAACTCATTCACACACTACAGGCAATTTGGCAACGCCTTATCCACATGTCTTTGGAGCAACTTTAAGGTTTTCATGTTCTCCAGGTGATTGGTGGGTTTCCTCTGGGTACTCCTGCAGTCCAAAGTCCAACTTTTTTTTCTGATTAGTCTTGATAACAAGAGGTTTTCTTATGGCCAGGCAGCTCTCCCAATAGTGTGAGTTCTTATCACATTGTGTGTGTGGAAATTCTCTCATTCTTCACTAATAAATAGAGCTTTAGATTTCTACAGTTTTTTTTTTTTTAAAGGTTGATCTTTCATTAATACAGTAACATATTTTGTGCAACCATGGATGTTTAAGAAATAAGAAGCTAGTCACTTCAATAATTAGGGTTAAAGGAGTTGTTTCCAGCTAAAACATATTAATCTTCCAATTACTATTAATCTAATTATATGTACTAATCTAATAA
The DNA here is from genome assembly GCA_030014365.1 of Clarias pachynema. Taxonomy (NCBI): domain Eukaryota; kingdom Metazoa; phylum Chordata; class Actinopteri; order Siluriformes; family Clariidae; genus Clarias; species Clarias pachynema. The sequence continues at coordinate 7,519,435 of JAQMYL010000010.1, read as the reverse complement.
TCCAGTCACTGGCTGTGAAGGTTCTGTTTATTTAATTATTATTTAATTATTTTGGCCAGGCAGTGTAAATCTGTGTCTAACACTCCTGATTTTAAGCAATGTGTTTTCACTCCAAATATTGACTGTTTATTTTATTACTCTTTATTGCTCTTTAAAGAAATTTCTTTTATGCAGAAATGTTTCAAAAGCATCTTTTGCTTATGCCATATTTTTGGATGTGCCCAAGACTTTTGCTCAGTACTATAAGTAAAACAGTTGTTAGGTTTTACTGAGCTTGCTGGAGAATATGAGTTCTT
>JAQMYL010000010.1:7444664-7471558 GCA_030014365.1 Clarias pachynema | reverse complement strand
TGTAGAAAATAAATCACTAAACAAAAACAAAGAAATTTGCAAGTGACCCCAAACTTTTGAACGGTAGTGTATATAAAATAGAAAACTTTAAGTGAGATATGTGTGTAATCCAACTAGGGATCAAGGAGGCCAATGGTGATAACCATTGTATTTATTCCTATTTTATGACTGTGGTAGCACATCCGGACACACTACAGGCAATTTGGGAACACCAAATTAGCCAAACCTGCAAAGTCTTTGGACTGTGGGAGGAAATCGGAATACCCGAAGGAAATCCACCAAGCATTGGGAGAACATGCAAACTCCATGCACAAACTCCCCAAAGTAGGAATTGTATGCAGACCCTGGAGGTGCAAGGCGACTGTGCTAACCACTAACCCATAGTGCCGCCATACTGTATATACAGTATAGAACAGGCACAGCTGCTGTTGTAGAAGAGTAATGTAATATAACAGGGCAATGGATTGGCACCCCATCCAGGGTGTTCTTTGCCTTGTGACCCCAAGTCCCATAGTCTAGGCTCAGGCCTCCCATATAACCCTGAACAGGATTCGATTAAATTAAATTTTGTTTATACGTATAGCGCTTTTAACAATGGTCATTGTCTCAAAGCAGCTTTACAAAATCAAAAAAAAAAATGTAGAAATAAGTTTGAAAAAATTTGTATGAAATAATCATCAGTTTGTTCCTGATTAGCAAGCCAAGGGTGACGGTGGCACCGAAAAACTCCCTGAGATGGCAATAGGAAGAAACCTTGAGAGGAACCAGACTCATCAGGGAACCCATCCTTATTTTACAGGGATTGATTTGTGGCCATACTGAGTGTTAGGATGCTGGACGTTCAGTATAAAAGGAGAGGTATTTAAGTTAATATGAAGATTTTTGGAGACTGTGGAAATTTCAAGTAATCAATCACTGAGAATCACAAATTCAGTTTTCTTTGTGACATCATTGTTTGTACATGTGCATGTTTAAATTGGGTTGGGATTGATTTTTGAAATCACACATTTATCCTCATCCCCTAACTGCATTAACTGTTGCAGATATAGAAGTACTTTAGAAATAGCTTCACCCTTCCTGCAGGGTGATTTTACTGTAATTATCATGCGCAAGTGCATAAGTTTCCATTAGTTCCAGAAGGCCCCTGGACTGGACGTGTTGGCTTGGCTAAATGTCAGCAACTGCTCACTAAGTGCTCCGTCTTCCAAAGGGGGGGGCGGGGGACGGTTATGCTGGGAAAGTCCACAACCTTGGCAAACCTCAATTTTCCCTGCGCTTTGCATAACTAATTTAACTTAATTAGCCGAGCTCATGGCGGAGGCATAAATCGATTGTTAATTACAGCTGGAATTGGACGGGGTGGTGGAGGGAAGGGAGGGCGGTGGGGTATTTATAGATGTTGGAGGGAGGCGCAGACGGCCCATTTCACCAGCATTGGAATGAGAGGCATGCATTATCCTTTAAAATATTTTAATTTCCACATTTATCCTGTCTATAGGTGCAACCGGCATGAAAAGTGGTGGGATAGTGTGTGTTGCTGCATGTGAGTGTGTGGGCAGTTGTTCTTAATAATGTGATATGAAACCTACTGGTGGTTATTGCCTCATCATTCTGCTATCATTTTAAGTCACAGACCTGTGTGTGTGTGTGTGTGTGTGTGTGTGTGTGTGTGTGTGTGTGTGTGTGTGTGTGTGTGTGTGCAAGACACTGATTACGGCCAAAGCCAGCTCTGACATTTTCATTTGCAAGGCTCAGGGAGATGTAGATAACTAGACATTACTCTAGGTTGAGTTGAATCTTGTTGGATAAAGCAGAGCGGGTTCTATATACAAAAAAAAAAGGCTTTGTGTATTTTTAAGCATAGTGGTCTGATGGGAAGGGGATGAAAAGCAATAGGAAAACCAAAGAGATTCACAACGATATAGATTATTCATATAGTGTATATTTACTTGTAAGAGATGCGACACAATAAGCATGTGGTATATCTTATTAAAATATTTTGACGTTTGGCAAAAGCTACATCTGGTTTTCTGGTTTTCCAACATATATGACTGCTATTTTTTTGTTCGTTTAACCAAGAGAGATAGAGCTAACAGAGAAGCACATGAAACAATACAAATGTTCAACAGCATTAAAAGTGACTAAAGCTCCCAAAGGGTGTAATGGAACAATGTTCACCCAATCATCTGGAAATTGCGAGTTCGCTTCCCAGGTGATGCCACAGCCATCCATAGGCAGGTGTCTAGAGACTCCCTAGGGAGGAGTCTAAAGGAATGACATACTCACATTGTCACATTAATCGTAGGGTCACGAGCCAATCACAGGCATCTATGAGCTCACACAAGGGATGGGACATATAGAGCTTTCCTTAGACTATGTTACGCCGCTACCTGATGCTACGTGAGAAAAAGTACAAAAAACATTGCGGTCGGTTGGCATCATGTACCTACTGTAGGAGGAAGCATATGATAGCCTTCATCCTCCCTGGCTGGTAGCTGTTGCCTGGATGGGAGAGTGCTCTAACAGATAGATGGGTGGGAATTGGGTATAACTAGATTCTCTCCAAAGGAATGGTTAATGTTGTGCAATTAAACATTCAGAACTCACAAAATGTCTGTATGTTTGTCTGTGTCTGGTTTTCTGTCCAAACTAAATTTGTCACAGCATCATGCAAAACTGGCTAGACAGAATTTAATGAAACTTTGGCAATGTTTAGGTATTGCCTGAAGGTAAACATGAATGAAATGTTAAGTACTGTAGAAGGGACGTTATAAGCAATTATGTGCCAGATTGCATCATAGCTTTTTTTTTTTTTAAACTAATTTAGCAGTTTTTCCCTTGAGGTGGGCATTATTATGTGAGTCACTCAACAAAGTAATTTAATGCCATAGTTCATTTACTGTGTATAGGCAGAGTATGTGGAAGACACTAAAACAATGGTAATGTACCTACAAGATGCTAAAATCTTCAGGAAACAGAAACAAAAGTGGAACACAGAATGGTTTATCCCAAAAAAGGAAAGTAGACTATGAAAGCTGACCCTTCAAAGATGAATGGAGAGATCACTGTACGTTTATTCTTTTTGCAGGAAGTATGAAACCACTAATTTGCGCTAATGAAAAGTGTGGAATGCCACCATGAGATAAAACACGAATTATGTTCATGGAGCAAACCTCTCCGCAGCAGTCCAAGGTGAGGGCGTGCATAATACCAGAACTGAGAAAGCAGTGTTATGCGCTAAAATCCAGAGACATGTATTGAGGTTTCAACCTGAAATAATAACTGATATAATCACTGATTATATTAAAGCTGATCAGCTTATTTTTAGCTTTAGCTTTTAACTAATTCTACGAACTCTTTTCCCATCAATGACGGGTACTTACACAAGTAGAGGATATGGTACTATATGTACAAGGTGGGTGAAAAGTTAACTAGGCGTTAAAAATTGATAATAAAGTTAATATTTCTAACATTTGTTGAAACAATTTGTGCATGTACTTTATTACATAGAAAAATTAAAGCAAATCTTTAAATTGTATTACTAAATTTATATAAACAAAAAAGTGTAGATGTAAGTCATGTTTTAATTATACAATCGCCATTAGCATTCAGACACTTTTGATATTAGCAAACTACTATATTGGACAACATTGATTAGAGTGTCTACAGGGATTTCTCTGCATGATACTTCAATTTCTTCCCATAGTGCAGCGAGCATGGATGGTTTTCTGTGGTACACCACATCCTTTTGAATATGTAGTGCACATCCTTTGTGTGGCACATCACATCCTCCGGCATTTTCTTTGGCTCTCTTCTGACGGTCACAACGATGGTGTGATTACTGACAACTTTAGAGGAAACATAATACTACACTGTTGAAGTGTGTATCCATTTTATGGGCCTTCTGTGTGTATATATAAGAATTGTGTGATGCCAATTGCCTGACCTTCCAAGATTGTTATGTAGTGTGTAGCATGTGAAATTCAATCTAAATCTCTTTGAGCTACCCTTAGTCAAGTCATGATCGGTCTGTATTTACATAAATATGTAATGCAGTGTCTCGTGTGAAAATGCAATCTTGTCAGGTCTGAAACACCGATAACTAATGACGGCCAAGCTGAACGGTCATCCACCATATTTGTTTTGCTCTGGAGTCATGTTTGCTTATTAGAAATTCTACGAGGTTCCAAGAGAGAACTAAGAAGCAGGTTCGATTTTTTATTTATTTTTTTGGAAATTAAATCTCATTCTTCACCACACTAGTGAGGAATTCATAATAAACAACATATATTTATCTGAAAGTTGGCACAAACACTGTCAAAAATCATCTGTCGAACAAATCCAGGCTTATAAGACGTAGCTCACTGGACTACGGTTCTAACCCAGGTTCAAACCCCTGACCACCAAGTTGCCCCTGTTGGGCACTTGAGCAAGGCCCTTACCCCTCAACTGCTCAGATGTATAATGAGATAAAAATGTAAGTCGCTCTGGCTAAGGGCGTCTGCCAAATGCAGTAATGTAAATAATAAGTGCACTTGTTTTTAATAAAGCAGCTATTTGGAGTCTCATTAGTATTGAGAGCAGCCCAACTCTCTCAATTTCTCAAAACACTAAACACAAAATGAAAAGTACATTGTCAAAACTCCAAAAATCTCTTACAAAATGAAAAACACAGCCCTTAAAACCATATCTCATTTTAAATCCGGTTCCTTCCAGCAAAACATTACACACAGCTATCTTACAGAGCATAATACTATCATCATATAATATCAAAATACTATCATCGAAACATACATAGTAGGTAGTACATATATGGAGAAGATGTATGTTCTTGCTTCATGAGGCCATGTTACACATTCAAATGCATACACATCAACTTCCTGTTGGTTGTAATGTAGAGTTTTTGTTGTAATATAGAATATTCAGTACTGCATGAATATTCAACCCAAATCTTTTCGAATTTCACATCTTATGAAGCATAACTTACTAGTGGCAGTTCAATGTGAAACATTGCAAAGTAAATCAGTGCAACAATACAAAATAAATATTTATTCTTTATTGTACAGTAGTACAAACTGTTCATCTGAACCGACAAAAGAAATTGCAAATGCAAAGAAAAAGATCCCTCTGCATCCCACATCTGATCCTGGTCAGGCCAGAAGTTCTCATCCACATCGGCTGTGATGATCTCCCTGGCCAAGCAGCGGATGAAAAACGCTCGGCATGGCAGATCCGTGGTTGGCATTCATCCGTATCAATGTCCTCACATGCATCACCCATTGCCTGGAGTAGTGCCACACTCTCATTGTGTCTGCATGCATACACTATCCACCGCCATGCTGAAAAGAATACTTGTATCGGATTAGCAAATAGGGAATATAATGGAAGGGGCAGAGTGGGTTGTGGGCGAACCAGACATGGATCAGAGCGGCCCTGGGGAAACTAATATTATCACAAATTACATTGTAGGTGGGCTGCTCTGGTTCCTCTTCCTGTGGGAGATTGAGGATATTTTTGAGTTCATTAAGAAACATTAAATGTTAGGGACCAAGTTGTGCATTGTGATGTATGACCCCAGGCTGACCAATAGCAGCAAACATGGTGACGATTTTGACATTCAATTCCCATTCAACGGCACGATTGCACATGATGTTTCAACTTTTCCCCTTAGTCTTCTGCAATCCTGCCTTCTCAATAAACATATATTCACAGGGGACAACACTGGCAACCAGCTCAAGCACTTTCTGAAAAAAGGCCTACATACAGGAACACTGAGGTACTTCGCGACATGTCTATACTCACATGGACATATTGGTATTGGTGCTAATTCACCTGCTCAGAATTGCGCTCAAATGGAACACGATGTACCCATTTCATCCTCGGTTTGAGTTGATTCAAGACGCAGTCTAGTGTGGACAGGCTGACCTGGTCAAGGTTTGTGAAATGGACACTGTCTTCCTGGACTTCCATTTCCCTCAGGGTGATGGCTTTATTTTCGAAACCAATTGAATGTATGAAGGTCTGTTACCCATCTTTCCATTCTGTAAAAAAAAAAAGGATATACTGTACATTTAACGTATAGCTACATAAACTTAAGACAAAACATTGGCCTGTAGGGTAGGTAGGGTACATTTCTATAAATATCTTTAGAAAGCAAGTTATATGTGTGTACTGCAATTACTGTAGACAGTATTGTATAACTTCTCAAGTTACCAATTCTCTTCTCTAAAAATCCAGATTGCTGCGATAACAGGCTGCTCCGTCCTCTTGCTTAACACCTGTATAAGTCGCCTGAGGCCTCTTTCATACTCCGACGCGAGTGAAGTGTTCTTCCAATTGAGTTTGCACAGGTGCAACATGAGCGAGACTAATTGGTAATCAAGGAGTTGTATTTTGAAGGCCGGTATTTCTAGGTGAAAACATTGTGCTTAATTATGCAATTTATGCTCGAAGATTTGCACAACTGTGATTTAAAAAGATATTTGAGTGAGACCAGTGAAATTCGTTCTTAGAGGTTAGCAGTTTGGATTCATGTTATGGGTACATGAGCTTCAAGTTTTCAGATTTATGCATATAGTTCTATTTTTGGGTGGATAAAAAATACAAGAAAGAAAAAAGAATAACCATTGTAGTCAGTGTGTACTTATTTACATAATTTGGACCTTGCTTATCCCTTAACATCTTTGCTAAACATTTTGGAAGACCTTATTTTAAATTATTATATCCTACTGAAAAATGTGTTGAAACTAACCTGGTTGAGTCATCTCAACCAATCGGTTGAGGTAGCCTATGCTGAACAACTTTACTAGATTTTGCTGGGTCTTTAAAGAGTATGGATTTTTAATTGCTTCATAGCATTCCATGAAAAATAAAGTGGATCAAATACCATAAAATGTTTGTGTTGTCGCACCACAACACAAATATTGTAGTGTTTTATTCTTTTTCTCAACCATTTGGAAGAGTGCAAGAGTGCAACAAAGGCTATTGCTTTTTAATTAATTAGGTTGTTGAATGGTGGCTTATTTTACCATACACTGTGCTTCTTTATAGGTTTTGATGACCATTCTCTCCAAGAACTGATCAATTCTTCTAAATGTCTGTCGCAATCTGCCAAAAATGCTAGCAATAATTTCTATATTTGACATTTGGTTTTCTGGCCCAGAAATGAGATTCACATCTCAGATCTGACCCAGTTCACCCAGTACATACATGTACCACTTACTGTACATGTATGTTTCAGCATATTTAGTTTCAGGAAGACACAGTATAAATACAGTACTTAGGGTAATCTATACTTGTTCTCATTAGCCATCACTAACCCCCTCTTTATGTACCACATCACGTTACACATCCTTTGTAAGGATTTGCCAGCTTAATGTTGTGCTTCTGTAATAAATCCACTTTTTATTACATTTGTTCCTTCTTCATTGCCCTGTTGCCCTTTTTTAACTTTTTCATGGGGCATTTAATGGTTTGTGTCTTATATTTAAATGTATGTTTACCATGAAGCAAGAAAGATAAATGCCACAGATTTTTGACTTTTTTCTGTTTGTCTTCCTCTTGTTGTGTTAAACCACTTTGTGGCATTGTTAGAAATGTATTTTAAGCTGTCAGGTCGCAATCCCCTGAACAACCTCAAAAGCAAAGAAAAGTGACAGTTTAGGGGCTCACCATGACACTTGTAGCATAAAAGAATACACATTTAGGTCAACCGTAAGCCACAGAGATGCACATATACAAAGTAAAATGTCCTTCTTGACAAGATCATTTCTTCCATTTTTTTATGTGCTCAAAAGAAGCCATTTTGGTTTCATTTCAGATCTGACTTCAGTTTCTGTTTGTGCTTCTTCTTTTTTTCAACCATAGATACAGCCAAGAATTGGTTAAAGTAGTGGACATGATTTCCCAGACTAGATGTGGACAAAAAGACGAACAGCAATCTGGATCAGCGCAGACATTTCCAAGAAGTAACCTCTCCATGGATGCTTATCAGTTGTCAGTTTTTCATCACAGTCAGGCTTTTAAATCTGAACCCATAGCCTTGTTGACTCTCAGGGCTCTCCTGGGAGGAAATGACTCTCTCCATTTCGTCCTGTCTCACTTTTCTTCTACACTCTGCCCTGAAGCACTCAGCCTAAGGTTGTCAGCAATCGAAATTAACTTCTGAGCAAGAAACGCGTTGTTTTTTTTCCATTGTTTGTTTAGGTGAAGAGCTGAGAATACGAGAATACATGTTTGGGAGCATCAGGGACCCTAATGCACTTTGCAGTTCATTTCTACCAACCATATTGTGCTACTGTACAGTACTTGTTTGGTAATCAGACAAAATTAAGACAATTTACTGCAAAGATTTCTAAAGTCTAGGAAAAACTGAGCTTTATGTTGTTTATTTTAGCTTTATGTGAATTTCTATAAGAAACTGCTATTCACTGTTATTTATATATAAAGTGAACCTACGGATGAATTAAACTAAAACGTGGATTGACCCTGAATGTTTCCGCGCAAGGCAATCAGGCACCTCACTGCGATGGGAGAAAAAAGATTTTACAAGGACATATCAGGACAATCAGAAGACGACTTGTAACATCGGCATGTAATTTATAATGGCTTCATTTAATGTATAATAGCCCTGTATTGAGTCACTACTTACAAGGTTGGGGGGGAGGGGGGGACTTGTATCCTTTGACTTGTATCCTTTGATGAAACACCTTAACCTGGTATTAATATCACAAAAAAAAAAAAGAAAATGGCTCCAATGCAAGTGGCCACAATCCCTGCAGTTTTTAGAAGTTTAAATGAAACCTATAACTAAAAGTTATAAAAAATTTAAAAAAGAGTGGCCTGGTTAACATAGGAACACTGATGATTTTATATATATATATAAAACTTAAAGGTCAAATATATATGAACAGTTTTCACTCAGATTCTCAATTATTCAGGATGTTTTCTGCTCCCAGCTCCGTTAAGTGTTCATTAATATTTACATATGCATAGAAATTCCGTTTCGTGAAGAGCTAATTTGGCAGCTTGTCCGCTAATCAATGTGAGCTCTTTGTGAAGCCACATTACAGCTTGTGTAGGCCTATTTTCCCTGAACATCGGTGTCGATTATTGTGTTACGAGTGTAATTGCATTTTTAATGGTTGGGTCCGTTCCGACCCGTGGGAGCGTTTGTGGTCGGGCATGAGTTGTAAACGATAGATTTGAATGTAGGATGTTAAAGACATCCTGTTTTTAAATTCCAAATCTATATAGAACACACAATTTACCACATTTAAAACATTTGAAAGTGTTTCTTGGAGGAAAACCAGTCATGAACATCAAATATGCAGATGACCAGAAATGCAGCTTTTATTCCTGTTGACCACCAAGACCAAATTTCAGCCATGATCAATTATGCCACTCTCTCTCTTTCCCTGTCTCTCTTCCTTTAACAACGCATTTTGTTACACCAACACTGCACCATCTAAGCTCCAGTGGCCACCTACTGGCCAAATTTAGCCTTCTACAAGGTCACATCACGCCTCTGCTCTTCTCAAGTTGCCTTTATACTGGATCAAAGCACAGCAGGAAATTCCAAAAATAATGTTTCATCAAGACAACTTTGTCATTTTTTTATTATTAACCACAGATTAAAAACCTGAGAAAGAAGAAGAATAGCAATGGGACGATCCATGTTTCTTGGTCCTGCAGGGTTCAAGGTTCAGTGGCAAGATTAAATAGACTCATTAAGGATGGTTTTACACCTTAATGATATGAATAAACATGGAAGTTGAGACTCTGGCGAACCCTAATTACTCATATCTTTTCATAATAATTTGGCTTATATGAACCATTATGGATTTGCAATCATGGGACCGTGTTAGCTACAGCAAATTAGTCATTTAAATAAATAAATAAACGTAAAATAAAGGCAGAGAAAAGAGCAGAAATTTTTTCATTTGTCTTTACTAATTGCTATGTCCTCATCTGGGCTGTGGTGGATTCCGGAAACACTGCTCATAATGAAGAAATACACACTGGTTAGTGCTTGGTTAGTCCTGCACACGCACATTCAAGACAATGGACAGTTGAGAGTTGACAATCTGCATATAGAGCACTTGCAGTCATGTGACCTACAATCAAAACATTCACCATCACAGTATGTCTGGAGATCATGTCTGCCAAAGATAACACCACCACGCCAAAATGATTCATCCTTGGCCACATATATCCTCTTTTCTGCTGAACACATACCTTAACTCACGTCATTGGATATTACTGCCTTTTATCAGGCTCCAGTTGTTCATTAACGCGGCACTGGGGGTGTATTGGTTAGCATTGTCGCTTTGCACCTCCAGGTTCCAGGTTCGATTCCTGTTTCAGGTTTGTGTCCATGGAGTTTTGCATGTTCTCCCCGTACTTGGTTAGTTTCCTCTGGTTAATCCCGTTTCCTCCAACAGTCCAAAGACATGCAGGTTAGGGTAATTGGTGGTACCAAATTGTCTGTAGTTTCTGAATGGGTGTGTAAGTGTGCATGTGCTGTAGTGCCCGCCTTGTGCCCTAAGTCCACTGGGATACGCTCCAGGCCCCCTGAGACCCTGTGTACAGGATAAAGCGGTATAGACGATGAGTGAGTTTCTTATTACAACTTCTATGAGGATGGTCTATAGGAAGATATAAGGTATGTTGATGTTTACAGCTAATGCATGATGTATGATTTGTTATTAAACTGTGATAACCAGAGCATCAGCATATTTTACACTATCATTAAATGTGGCAGGTTCTCTACCTTGCCACCCACCTGCCACTCTGCTATGTGTATACTGCTGCCACGGTATGTTTAGTCATTTAGCACATATTATAAAACTGGTGTGATTAAAATTATTAATACCTTTTTGGTGCTTAATTGTGCTGTTGTAATTTAGCCTAATTGAAGCCTATCTTATGGGTTAGCATGCAAAAAAAAAGCAAACAAGGATAGGTTCCCTGTTGAGTCTGGTTTGTCTCAAGGTTTCGTCTTATTGACATCTCGGGGAGTTTCTTTGCCACTTGTTCATCAAGGAGAATATGTTAATTTCTATTTATACATATTTCCTTATATATTTGGTACACTTTTCCATAATTTTCTTTTGATTCTGTAAAGCTGCTTAGCTTGTCATGAGTTTTATCATGGTGTTATATCAGTAAAAAAAAAAAAATCTTTCTCTTGCTCACCCACTCACACACTGAGGTACTTGTATGTGAGTGCATTGTACCTAATGTTACACATTAAAGGTACAGTAAATGCGGGCAGTTCTTTGTAATATGAAATATAATCGAAGTGGTGGGCACTGTGCCCCTGTGCAGCAACACTTATTGTAGCTTATTCAACCTATAGTGGTTTGGTACACTAAAGCTGATTCTACTGACATCCCCTATGACAAGAAACAGAAATCTGCCTTAGTGTTCTACATGGAACCTTCAAAGATTCTTTACAAGGAAAAAAAAACCTTAAGGTTTCCCCTGGATAAAAGCCTCCAATAGAGTTCTGTGAGTAGGCAGGTTTATGACATGCAGAATTTATGCAAGTAAACTCTCCTTTAACACCCAGATTGGATCTTTAATATTGCATAGTACACACTTAAGCTTCCAATAAGCTCCTAAACAAATTTTCCTCCTGGAAAAAAAAAGTTCACAGTGGAGGTAGTAAAGCCAAAATGAAATCAATTCCTGTTTCAGATCAATAATTAGATCCAGCATAGAAAAAGAAAAAAAAACGCAATGTGCCATTGATTAGATTGTTTTGTTTTTTTTCTTCCCTGAATGGTGTTTAATTCAGCCTTCGGCAGTCCAATTCTAGTAGCAGAAATCCAACCAATGCTTCTTTCTGTGCTGCAATCTTTCCACCGATTCTCAATCATTTAGATATATGAAAAGAGTGGCAAAAGATGCCCCTGGCTAAAGGTACACCACGCATTTGACATTTCCAGCTTTGGGACGTTCTAGCATTTGACCTTTCAGCAGCATTCTGAAGCCTTGCTTTTCAAGCCAAGAAGGATGCACAGAGAGAGAGGGGGGAAGAGAGAGTAGGAGATGAAAAAGGAATGACAAACTGAGGGCAAGAGGACAAGAGGGCAAGCAGTTAAAAAAGGATGAGAGGGAATTGTCCCGAGCATCTGGATCTTCGGCTCCCCATAAAAACATATCAGTAACAAGACCCAAGGCACATGAAAGAATTTCAGAAAACTGTGGAAGTTTTAATTCCACCACTATTTTATTGTTTATCATACACTGACTTGCCAAAAAAAAGTCACAATTTTAGATGGGTAAAATTATTGGCCTGCATCAAGCAAAGAAAGCGTTAAAATTACTGGAGTCAGGTTATGAACTGTCCAACTTATTATATATTAAACCCTGGAAGGAGAGTGCTGAATGGCCACCTTAATTGAGGAAATGTGATTAAAAAAAAAACAACATGATCAGAGATCACTTAAATGTTGGGTCATTCGCATAATTTGGTGAGAATTTACAGGATTGGGAATAAACAATTGTGTGGTGTTAAGAAAAGAAAGGTTTGAATTTGTAAGGTAGCATATAGGACTTTGTTTGGTGCAATGGAACACGTGGTCTGATGAGTCCAGACAGACCTTATTCCAGAGCAAAGTACATCAGGTTAAGAAAGGAAGCACATGAAACTATGCACCCGTCATGTGACCACTGTACAAGCCTCTGAAGGGAGTATTATGATCTTGGGTTGCTTCAGTTGCTCTGGTCGAGACTCTGCAGTGCTATGTGGCAATAAAATTACGTCAGATGATGACCTGAATGTACAAATTTTTCCCAAATTCAACAACTTAAACTGAACCCAAACAGAGTGGTTCTGGAAGCGTGAGCAATCATTTTTTGATACTTTTAGTAATTTCATGCCATAATCTAAGCTAAATGTGATAAAAATGAATATTAGTGATTTGTGTTTCTGCAGATTCGCATGTCTATTCCAAGTCATTGATCTGGTTAGGTGGCACACTGAGAACTCCAGGATAGAAGCAGGAACAGTCAATTTGTAACACGGCCACCCGCGCAAAGGACAAGTCGGCAGATGACTAGGCAGATTTATAGACAGGCAGAGCAGCAGACGGCCGTGGTTGCAAGCCAACCCCGCTATGTTGCCAATCAGAGGAGATGCGCTACACCTGTCTGGTAGGTTATTTAAACCCCCAGAAACCAGCACACAATGTGCGAACATTAGATAGCACCAGGTAATAGAGCATTGCTCTGGTATAGGGAAAAAGAGAAAAGTGAAAAAGAGAAAAGTGAAATGTAAAAAGAGAAAAGAAAAAAAGTGAAAAAGTAAAAAGAGAAAAGAAAAAAAGTGAAAAAGTAAAAAGAGAAAAGAAAAAAAGTGAAAAAGAGAAAAGTGAAAAGTAAAAAGAGAAAAGAAAAAAGAGAAAAGCAAAAAATAAAAAAAGAAATAAAAAGAGATGGGAAAACCATCAAAAGTGAGACGGCACGCGCAAATATAAGCGCACCCCTCTTCATAGTAACACACACCCCTACCTTGCACTGCGTGGTGCTCACGCGAGCCAAACACCCTTCCCAACGCTCCCCTCTAAGTCCTGCGTTGGGGCTCCCACACTTAACAACATACTTGGTGGCGCCATACATAAGTGCCCCCTCGTAACAGAATGTTCGCACCAGCTCAGGAGCCCGCGGACTTAGAGCGGGTGCGTGAGATAGTGACTGGCCAGGTAGGGATGATCGGCAAACATGAACAAGCTCTGACAGAACTATTTTCTGAAATTAAGGGGATTTCGCAGTGCTTGGATCAAATCCATGGCCGCCTTGAGGCATAGGTCACTTCCGATTCACGGGTGAACCAGGAATTACTTCCGGGGTCGACTCCTGCCACCGTCTCAGTAGCACAAGCACCCACCCCAGTGGCCGAGACGAGACTATCCACTCCTCAGCCGTATGCAGGGGAGCCTGAGAGATGCAGTGCCTTCCTACTCCAGTGCTCCTTAATATTTGAGATGCAACCATCTCAATTTCCAACTGAGAGAGCAAAGACTGCATTCATGATATCACTATTAACAGGCAGGGCACTGGAGTGGCCCACCGCAGTGTGGGAAAACCTCCTATCGGCACACACTACGGTGAATGACTTCATACAGTCACTCAAGGCCACCTTTCATCATCCACATACTGCTAGTGGTGTAGTTTCCCCTCTCCTTCGCATTCACCAAGGAGGTCGATCACACCATCGAGTTCCACACACGAGCGGCCAGTTCAGGCTGGAATGCAGAAGCACTTCGGGATGCATACATCCAAGAGCTGTTGAAAAGTCTAAAAGATGACCTGGCAGTGCGCGAACTTCCCGAGGACTTAGAAGCTCTTCAGTATGGCCATCAAAATAGATAACCGCCTCCGTCAGCGCAGGGCGGAACGCTCAGGAAGCTACAGGGAAAGGATGGTCTCTCCACAGAGAGAGATAGAACTAGAGGCCAATCAGGGGCAACCCATGCAGTTAGGTGCAGCTGCAATCTCGGGTCCCCCCAAATTTAGGTCGGGCTGCTTTTGTTGCGGCAGGTCCGGACACTACCAGGGGCACTGTCCGCAGAATAAGCCAAAAGATGAGGGTCACTCTCGGGAGGGGGACAGACAGTGACCCAAATGTCAGACCCTCAATGCACAGGGCTCTTCCTTCCTGCTGCTATTACCTGGGAGGGGGCAATCACAACCCGCCTAAAGGTGTTTGTAGACTCGGGAGCGGCTGGAAACCTAATAGATGTAGGCCTTGTGCGGAGATTGGGTGTGCCATTCCGTTTTTTCGTAAAGAAGAAGGATGGGGGCCTCCGTCCCTGATATCCCCCCATAGATTATCGGGGGTTAAATGCAATCAGCCTGAAGGACTGCTATCCCCTACCTCTGATGAATTCGGCATTCAAGTGTCTGCAAAAGGCGAAATTTTTCACAAAGTTAGATCTAAGCAGTGCTTACAACCGCATCAGGGCAGGGGACGAGTGGAAGACGGTGTTTATTACGCCATCAGGTCATTATGAATACCAGGTGATGCCATTCGGTCTCATTAATGCTCCAGCAGTGTTTCAAAGGTTCATTAACAAGGTGCTCCGGGAGATGCTTTAACCTCTACGCCTTTGTCTATCTGGATGATATATTAATTTTCAGTGCCTCGCTGCCGGAGCACATCACCCATGTGCGTTGGGTGCTGCAACTTCTCCAGCAGAACCATCTATATGTTAAGCTGGAGAAGTCACAGTTTCACACAACTACCACCTCCTTTTTGGGTTTCGTGGTATCCAGGGCCCAACTTCAGATGGACCCAGCTAAGATAAGGGCTGTGGTCAGTTGGCCCCGTCCCACATCGCTTCGGACCGTTCAGCGCTTTTTGGGGTTCGCTAATTTCTTCCGGCGGTTCATCCGCAACTTTAGCACCCTGGCGGCCCCACTCAGTGCCCTCACAAAGAAGGGCCTAGGGCGATTTAAATGGACAGAGGAGGCCCAAGGGGCCTTCGAGGCCATAAAAGCGAAGCTCACCACAGCTCCAGTCCTACAGATGTCAGATCCAGAGACGCAGTTCACAGTGGAGGTAGACACATCTGACATGGGGGTGGGCACAGTTCTCTCCCAGTGTTCAGGAGAGGACCAAAAACTACATCCCTGCGCCTACTTCTCACACCGCTTGATGCCAGCAGAGAGAAATTACAGCATTGGAGATCAGGAGCTCCTTGCCATAAAGCTAGCCCTAGAAGAATGGAGACACTGGCTGGAGGGGTCTAAACAGCAAATATTGATTTGGACGGACCACAAAAATCTGAGTATATCCAGTCGGCCAAATGCCTAAACCCCCGACAAGCCAGGTGGTCCCTCTTCTTCTCCCGGTTTGATTATGTGCTCTCGTTCCGCCCGGGGTCAAAGAACCTTAAGCCGGATGCTCTCTCACGCCAAATGGGACCCCCCATTAGTGGATCCGGTAACTGAGAGCATCATTCCAGCACCACGCATCCTAGCCCCTGTACGCTGGGCCATTGAGCAACAAGTCAGCCACCCTCTGTCCCCAAGCCCTAGTATGGGGCAATACATCCCCATTCACAGCACACCCAGGGGCTGCTAGAACCCTCGAATTCCTCCGCCGACGTCTCTGGTGGCCTGGCATGGAGCGAGATATTCGGGCTTATGTGGCAGCCTGCCCAACCTGCGCACAGAACAAGGAACTCCGCACACGGCCCACCGGACTACTGCGCCCATTACCATACCGTCGTGCCCATGGTCCCATCTCTCCTTGGCCTCCCTCCATCCAAGGGGGACACTGTTATTCTGGTAGCACGATTGACGGGTCCCCAGCGTTCAGTCTGACGAATCCTCAACTCCAGGCGGGTCCAGGGTGCAACACAGTACCTAGTAGACTGGGAGGGGTATGGCCCAGAGGAGCGCTCTTGGGTGCCAGCCCGGCACATACTAGACCCCGAACTTGTTAGAGAGTTCCGGACTAGCCGCGAGGCTGACACAGGAATGTTCGGGGACGCCCCTAGAAGGGGGGGTACTGTAACACGACCACCCATGCGAAGGGTAAGTCGACAGATGACTAGGCAGATTTATAGACAGGCAGAGCAGGCAGATTTATAGACAGGCAGAGCAGCGGGAGGCTGACACAGGAACGTCAGGGGACGCCCCTAGAAGGGGGGGGGTACTGTAACATGGCCACCCATGCGAAGGGCAAGTCGGCAGAGCAGGCAGATTTATAGACAGGCAGAGCAGCGGACGCACAGTCTACTAGGTACTGTGTTCCACCCTGGACCCATCTGGAGTTGAGGATTCGTCAGACTGTGAACGCTGGGGACCCGTCAATCATGCGGGCTGGGGGTGGGGGTGTTCTGGGAGCCAAGGTGCTGCAGAGCACTGGTTTCAATCGTGAAACATGGAATGTAGGGTTAATCCTCATTGCCTGGGGGAGAGCCAAGCAGTATGCCACAGGATTAATCCTTCTTATTATTTTAAATGGTCCAATGTGCCGGGGGCCAACTTCTTTGATTGGAGCCTTAGTGGGAGGTCTTTGGTGGACAACCAGACCTGTTGTCCTGTACGGATGAGGGCTCTGCCCGTCGATTTCGATTAGCCGTGAGGGTTGCCCTACGATTGGCTGCTTGTAGAGCGGCTTGAGCCTTTCTCCAGGTCCGACGGCACCGTGTAGCGGGGACCCCAACTTCAGGTTCCCCCTCTGGGAACATGGGAGGCGGGTACCCAGATTGGCACTCGAAGGGCGACATGCCGAGAGAGGAGTGCCACAGGGTATTGTGGGCATACTCTACCCACATTAGGTGGTCGGATCAGGATGACGGGTTGGAGGAGGCTACGCACCTGAGGGTGTGCTCTAAATCCCCTCTCTGTTTTTAATTTACCCTCTCTGTTTGCCTGTTGGACTCAGGGTGAAACCTCGATGTCAAGCTAGCCGTGGCCCCTAAGAGCTTACAGGATGCCCCCCAAAACCGACTAGCAAATTGTGGACCCTGGTCAGAAACTAAGTAGGTTGGGAGGCCATGCACACGGGCGACCTGTTGGAGAATCAACTGCGCCGTCTCCTTAGCCGAGGGAAGTTTCCGTAAGGGAATACACTTACAGGCTTTGGAGAACCGATCTACCACTACCAGAATAACAGTGTTCCACTTAGATGGAGGGAGGCCCGTCACAAAGTCCAAGGAGAGATGGGACCATGGGCGCGACGGTATGGTAATGGGCGCAGTAGTCCGATGGGCTGTGTGCGGGGTTCCTTGTTCTGTGCGCAGGTTAGGCAGGCTGCCACATAAGCCGGAACATCTCGCTCCATGGCGGGGTTGCCTAGCAACCATGGCCGTCCGCTGCTCTGCCTGTCTATAAATCTGCCTGCTCTGCCGACTTGCCCTTCGCATGGGTGGCCATGTTACAGTACCCCCCCCTTCTAGGGGCGTCCCCTGACGTTCCTGTGTCAGCAACCCCGCCATGTTGCCAATCAGAGGAGACGCGCTACACCTGTCCGGTAGGTTATTTAAACCCCCAGAAGCCAGCACACAATGTGCGAACATTAGATAGCACCAGGTAATAGAGCGTTGCTCTGGTATAGAGAAAAAGAGAAAAGTGAAAAAGAGAAAAGCCAAAAAAAAAGTGGAAATAAAAAGAGACGGGAAAACCATCAAAAGTGAGATGGCACACGCAAATATAAGCGCACCCCTCTTCATAGTAACACACACCCCTACCTTGCGCTGCGTGGTGCTCACACGAGCCAATCACCCTTGGCCAAAATAAACACCCAATGTCCCTACGCTCCCCTCTAAGTCCTGCGTTGGGGCTCCCACACTTAACAACATACTTGGTGGCGCCATACATAAGCGCCCCCTCATAACACAATTAAATGACTTTGCTTCAAACTCCTATCTTTACCCTCCTATCTTAACTCAGTGCCAAGATCCAGATGTTTTACACTTGAAAACTGCATAAAGAGCTCTAGATCTGGCACCCACCAGGACCATATCCTGCAATTTCCCTTGTGTAGGAAAATCTTGCATGGTTCAATAAGGACCCCAATAATTCCCTAAAGCTGCATAAAAGTAAGATGTAAACACTGTCAAAATGATCTAATTTTGGACCTTGCATTTTACCAGTTTTCCAAAGTCTATGTAAATCCAAACTGCCAGGAGTCAATCCAGACACCAGACTATGTAATGTCTTTATCCCTTCCCATCATATTGATTGATCAATGACTGCATAGTCAATAACAGGTTAAGCTGCATGCAGCAGACACTGATAATATACTCACGTAGAAATGCTTGTCAATGTCATAATAAGGTCACTTTTAAGTTTCCACAAATTTTCTATTAAATGCAGTAGATAGGATGAAATTCTTATAGGCTTCGCATCCTTCTCTGATTGGATCAGATTTTGTTTTGAATCATGTCAGTTTACTGACGCCTGTCCTGTAACAGCAATAAATTTACTTCATATTTCATGACTGGTATTCTACATTTCATAGATCATTGTTGAGTTACAACAAATAATTGCAACGAGAAACTGCTGGAGAGTTTCTGTGTTCTTTCTAAATAAAGAGCAGATGGATTTCACAGGCATGACCTTGCGAAGATCAAATCCTAAAGCAGTTCATAGACGTGACAAAAGATATTCTGAGATCAAAACGCTCCACGTCGTTAAATATTAATGACGTGCAATGATTCCCTCAAGAATATTAAGTACTTGGATTAACATTCGCTTTTTATTGAAATTGATCAGGTCTAGAAAACGATAAAATGTCATTAATGGGTTTAATGTACAGTGGTATAATGGTTAGAGGTTTATACTGTATATAGAGGGGCCCAAAAACTGTATGCACACTTGTCTCTCTTCGGCCAGTAGCACAATAGCATCAACGATACAATACTGCTATACACTGCTTCCATAATTCCATGTACATTGTTTTGCGCCAGTTAACTTAAAATTAATGTTATGCTCTTCTGTGAGTTGTTTTGGCACCCAGAAAACCCTCGGTGTTTTGTTCATTGACGTTGGACACCACCTGCTTGGGTGGAGATCTCATCACCCTAACGCTGATCAGTGCCACACTAGCAAGATTCAGCAGGAAACACATGGTGACCATTTCCACCATGTACTGTGGTCATAATAATGTAACAAAAGCAGTACCTTTGGGTAAAGCTTAGACCATTTTAAGATAAGAAATTTTATTTAGAGCTATTCCAAAAGCAAACAAGGACTCTAGAGTTTTTGCCAGCTGGTATAAGATTGAAAAGGAACCTACAGTAATTAGGCCATGTCCATTTCACAATGACATGCAGCTGCCAAACGTCCTAAACAAAGCTTGACACACACTGTATGATGTTAATACGTATATACTTTATATGTCAAAAATGTTAGAGATAAAAAATAAAAAAAAACATCTGATGTGTTTCTGCACCACATACATCAAAAACATCACATTCATTTGTGCTTTTTGCACAACTCATTCTAAGGTTACTGCCTTCTTTGCTGTTATTATGTCCTTCAACTACATTTGGGAGATTTTGGCTGCCACTTTCTGCCAGAAGAGAATTAAGGAAGTCAGGCACTGATGTCAGCTATAAGGAGGCCCACGATGCCTGGGTTGCAGTTGGTGTTGTTCCAGTTCTTCCCAAGTAGTGTTTGGTGAGGATGAGTTGACAGTTCTATGTAGCAAACTAGAGTTCTTCCACTCCAACCTGGGCAAACTGTATCATGCTGAGACATTTTTTAGTTTTCCTGGAGGGAAATTGTACAATATTGCAGAATACAAAGCCTGCATATACAAGTGTGTGCTTTGAACTTTGTGCCAATATTTTCCACTTATGATTGTGATGGTCTGGTAGCCACAAACATTTAGCCATATACTGTATGAGAGCAAGATGCAGACTTTTTCTTCCACTTTCAGAGGAAAATTGTCAAAGTGATAAAGTGGGGGAAAGTTTGAGTTTACACTATGATGGATATGAAAGATGGGCTAATAAACATCAAATAACATTACTCACATGAGCTTACTTAATCAAGTATGGTATGGAATAAAACATGGCTAAGAGTGCTGCTATTGAAAAACAATCAATGACGCAGTGGTGTGATGGAGTCTGTTACCTCCTGAAACGGATTATTTTTGTGTATCACACAAAAATGTATTTCATTATCTGTGTATCACTGCAATGAGATGATATTTTTTTCAAATTGAAACAACAATGTCATACTATTTACCCATTTATAATTACACGTTAAAAGCTTCTTTACAGAAAAACTCATCTTAACAATAATTAAATGAACAGTTTGACAGCATGAGTCAAAACCTTTTTTAATTAATTTTTTTTTGTTGATTTAATAAAGCAAGACATACTGCAAACTGAGAAAATTTGGTGCATGTTTTCTTTAAGTCACAATGACAACACAAATGCAAAAATATTGTGAGAGAATCGCTTTGGTTATATGTGGTTATGTCAATTTGGTGTGATTTTGCAAAGCACTATAATGCCATCTCCCACAATTTCACCACAATGGGTAAACCAGCCTGCAGTTGTGTTTGTGGTTATTTAAGTATGCATAATTTAGTAGCAATAACATATTGGTTGAGTGTTAATTAAAAAAACAATACAGCAAATTCATGTAGCGATGCAAAAATAAAGTTGTGGTAGCAAATTAGATTAAGGGCACAAAAAAAGTGTTGAGGTTTATATAGCCCACAAAACCTTTTTTAATTACAAAAATTGTTGCAGAGCATGAGAATCATTATAAACAATACCAAAAGTTACTTTTTTTTTTTTTTTTTAACATCATCATCATCATCATCCTACCAGTTGCAATTTCAACTCGGTCGTTTATGGCATCCCCTTTGAATAGGACAGGTTTGCATTGTATAACATCTGACCATGCAACAACCGACTGCAAATATGTGTGGTCCGATATGGTTATGGTAAAGTTTATAAATCCCAATGGAGAAAAAGATTAAGTGAACCCACCAGATTTCTGTGTGAATTCTGTTCGTCTCTGAGTGATATAACTTTCTCTCTCTGTTCAATTTTCTTTTCAAAATATTAGCATGGCGTGAATAACGGGTCCTAAATTTAGCAAAACCAGTGGTAGAGAGCAGCAACAAGAGGCAAAAGCAAAGAATTGAATTTGGGAATTAAATTGTAAATTGAAAAATGGAAATTAATTTGTTTTACTTTACAGAAAATACACTATCTCAGACATTGAGCGACATATATCTGTAATTCATTATTACTGAATAGACAGTAACAGCAGTAAAGGTTTTTTTATTTTTATGTTTTTCACATACTTTTTTTGGATTCAACATTCTCCAAAAATCCAATGAACACATTAAGATCACTCATGGCATGATTTGCCTAAAAAAAATGGAAGTTGAAAGCCTCTAAAGGAAGACATGTAGCAGTTCCCAAATTAAACGTTTTGTTATGGAAACCTGTGTGTGCCAGAGAAAACAGAATATGATTTGTTTATTTAACCAGTTATTTTGCTTTGCTAACACCACACCTTTTACGACCGGCAGAACTCTGTAGCCAAAAGGTGAGGAGAATAAACGGTAGTGGTGGCGGACAGTCCTGAGAAATTTATGATATTTAGCTTATATTTCAATTTAATCTGGTTTAGATATTCAGCTAACTTCCAGGTTACCTAAGCTAACTTCAGCTAACTTCCAGGTTATCTTAGCTAACTTCAGCTACTGTATCTTCCAGGTTAACTTAGCTAAGTTCAGTAAGTTAGTGGAAAGTTAATGTGCTATATACTGTAGATTGTATAATCCCTTGTTCCACACACCAAGGTCAGGGTTTAGAGAGGGATTTGGGATTTAGTTTTGTGTTAGAAGCTAGCTAGCTTTGTAGCTGTAGCGGTGAGCACAACAACACAGATGGTTTAGAGGCAGTTCGGAATGACTGGGAAGAAATTACTAAGGAGGCAAAGTGTTGTTTAAAATGACTTAACATTATCAGATGTGTTTTCTTGCTGAAAGTGCTTTCGTGGCTGGTTTTGAACGTGGATTATTTTCCTTCTCCCTTGCTGGAAAATGATAATTAATGTAATTAATGATTGTTAGAGCACCGGAGATGTTGAGTGATACATAGATCACATCACATAGATGGTATACATCCCAGTGCTGTTATGCTCTATATCACCACTCTTGGATTGCCTCCCGTCCAATCAGATCACAGTATTAGAACTAACTGTTGTATAAAGTAATATGTTGTATAAAATAATTCTATTTCCCTACCTTAATTGTGACTCATTGTGATGATAATAATAATAAGAAGGAGAATAGAATATTCAATTATTTGTCACATGTAGTTTACAGCATAATGAATTTTTTTTTTTCACATATTCCAATTAGGAAACTGGGGTCAGCTTACAGCGCCCCTGGAATGGATAGGGTTAAGGGCCTTGCTCAAGGGCTCAACAGTGGCAACTTGGCGACTGAGCCACTACTACCCTACTCATACTCCTACATTTGCACACACTCTATGTAAACATGCTGTGTTCACACTATCTCACCTTCACACATGAGCACACATTCACACTGCTACTGCTTTATATGACCAGTTTTCATTTCTGTCTCTCTGCTGCACTTGTTTGTGACCATTGTTATTGCTTACCCCCAACACACATACACACTGTCTCGACAACACACCGCACACAATCATATATTTGCACACACTCCCTATGGTACATAAACAAACCTACCTTTCTTTTTTCTTTCTCTCCCACTCCTCCCACCCACACTTACACACACCACCACATTCTGGGACCACTTTTCATATCCCTCTGTGTCTTGCTCTTGTCTGTGACCAGTTTTCATCTCACTCTCTCTCTCTCTCTCTCTCTCTCTCTCTGAGACACACAACACAAATATCTACATTTGCACACACTCCCTGTGGTGCAAAATCAGAGATACCACTCTCTCTTGTCTCCTATTAACACACACACAGCTTCCTGTACTCCTACATGCACTCTTCAAATTCTGTCATTTTCTCCCAGGTTCTTTAATTCCAAGGACTTATGCTCATCATTGTGAAGATATCCAAGTGGAATCTTTGTATGACTTACATGGCAGAAGAGACTTCTAGTGAAAAATGAATAGCACTTAGTGCTCGGTTATTCGAAAAAGCATTTTTGATATCAAGCAGTCCACAAAAAAAATATTGAAAAGAACCTTCAGATTTAACTTTGTTGTGGTGAAGCAGGAGCTCAGTTTGCAACTCTCTGTTCACCCATCAATCTACGTCCCTATCCTTATATTTGGTCACAAGATGTGGGTGAAAGAATAAAGTCGCTAATATAGCCGGTGGACGTGAAGTTTCTCTGCAGGGTTCTGGGCTTACTCTTCATGATATGGTGAGAGCCTTGACATTCCAAACCCTCTTTGTAGAACCACTGTACTTAAAGTAGTTTGGGCACCTTCTAACAATGTGCCCTCCTTGGCTGCCTCAAAAGGTAGATCTCGCTGGATAAAGACTGTAAAGCCAGACCCAGGACCTTTGCAAAAACCCACTATCTCATAGTTTGAGGATCCCAAGTGGGAGTTGGAATATGTACAGTAGCTGGACATACACAAAACAGCTTAGCAAAAAACTGTTATAGATCAAGATTCAACTTGTCACATGTCCCTTACAGCATAGTGAAATGATTTTCACATATCTGAATTAGGAAGCTGGGGACAGAATCCCTGGAGATCAAGGGAACAACAACTGCAGCAGCAGCTTAGCAATCTGGTGCTTGAACCCCTGACTTCTGGTCAGTAACCCAGAGCCTTAATCACTTGAGAAAATGTTACCCTGATTTGATGCCTAATAATAAAGACTAAGGCCACAAGGAAGATGACTTTTAGTACTCCACCATGTTCTGGGATGTGTCTGGGAAATAGATACAAGCTTATACAGGTGACACATGCACACCTATACAGGTGAGATTATCCATTTTAGGGTATTCAAGTGAGTACAGAGAATTGTACCCAGCTATAGCAAATAAGGAAAAATGCATTGGTCCTAGGAGAGAGCCTTGAGGAATAAAAACATAACAGTTTCAGTTAAACATGGTAGTGCCCTTGTTAGCTTTCATTTAGGAAAAAGTATTCAACTGAATCTGATTGAAACAGCAATGTAAATAAGGTCATTTGGCTCATTTAACCCCTAAATGGTAATTTCCTGCTAGTGACTTGAAGTGTTGTGAAGTGTTCCCTGAAAAGTTGGTTAAAATGGTACCTATTACTTGAGCTATTATTAAAAAAGAACAAGTAATTGCTGGAAATCTTGGTATTTCTAAAAGAAGAGTCACCTGAGGAAAGTATATTAACCTTTTAATTTGGTCTTGCTATTAGTCCCAGGAGATGAATTTCCCAGTTTATTAACTTAGCAATGGATTACTTCTCAGTTAATTGGCATAGCATGACAATATTGCTATCAAGGTATTTCCTGAATTTATTTCGTAGACATGCCCTCCATCTGGCATTCAGACCACATATAACAGATCCCCAGAACTCCCCATGTTAACATACAGGATCTGCACACTTACAGTAGGTGTGAAAGAAGCCATACGGCCTTGATGTATAGAAAGGAACCATTTCTGCCCCAGTAAAGTTAAAAAAAAAAAAAAAAAAAAAAAAAATCAACTACTTCAGAAAGAAAAGTGTTAAATGCTCTTTGACTGTTTGAGACAGTTTGTAGGGCAGGTTGATTGGTGCTATGACCCATGTACTGCACTCGCTGGTTCCCTTACCCCATTTCCACCCCTGGGAAGGGGTCGTTTAGTTTCTCAATCCAGTTGAAGTGAAGCCCTATACAGCCAAAGGCTTGTTCTCAGCCACAAGCTATTAACCTATTTCAAGGAGGTCTATTTCAAACCATACAATCATAATAACGTTCCATTCTTCTTCGCATTTTCCACTTCTTTTTCTCTCTCAAAATGGTCAAAGGCACCATCTTTTTCAGTTTCTTTCAGGGAACTTGTCACCATCTGTCTTTGAAAGAGATGGTTCTTTAAGGAATTTTTAGGTAGTTGGAATTCTTGGCTTTATAAAAGGTTTCAGAAATCACCATGTTGGATAGACGGATAAATGAACCTTTTACACTTTCAGATTTAACTTATTTGTCCAGTGTGCACCTTCGTAGCGAGTCTCTTCTATAGTAAATCAAATCTAGCAAAATACTCTGAAATTGTAAAGCGCAAGACGACTTCATTTGAAATGTGGTGCTCTTCAATGTTCCTTGGGGTTCTCCAGTAGATCATTGGAATTCTGCTTGGTTGGTCCCTCTAGATCATTGCATTTCCTTTTCCAGTATATACTGTATTTGCAGTTGTACATGGTTACTCCAGTAGATCTTTATAGTTTTACTTGCTTGTCCCAGCAGAACTATGTAAGTTTATTTCGGAGATTTTTAGAGAGTAAATTTTAGAGAGTAAAACATTTGATTTGAGAATAAAAGGCCAAACCAAGGAAGAAACTCCAACTATGCACAAAAACTTACATTAACTGCCTATTGTCATGCAGTCTTTGGGGGGAATATACAGTAATGTTCCTCAAGATTCATTTGGTTCCTCCAGTAGCTCATTTGACTTCTACTTGGTTGCTCTGGTAGATCTTTGGTGTTCTACTTGGTTGGTCATTCATTTTGGAGTTTGACCTGTTTGCTCCGGTAGTTCATTGAAGTTATTCAAGTAGAACAGGAAATCTCCAGTTGATGCTTATAAGTTAGAAATATACTTTGATGTTTTTTATTTCTTTAGAAATGCAAATCACTCGAAAGGGAATGTAAGGCTAAACAAAACCAGAAACACCAGCTATACACGCAGAAGAAGAAAAAAACTCTGATGGTAAATTAACACCTCCAATGTTTATGTAAGTGCAGTTGGATATAAATGAACTGTTGAATTGAACTCTGTGTGAATTGAATGCTGGGGAACAAAACAAAATAGCAGATCTAAAAATGCAAAGGAACAAGCAAAGTCCTGTGTATTGAATCAAAAAACAGTCATTGTAGCTTGGTGATAGATTCAGCACTTTGCATGTCCCTGCTATGATAAACATGGAGTATCTAAGGGAGAATAAAGGCGATGGAGACATCGGTTCTGCTGCATGCACATGGCTGCCAGCTGTCTGCTTCAGGTCATTACAATCAGGTTAGGCAGTGTAAAAATATTATTTAAAGTTGCTAATGCACTGCTAAACAGGTGTTGGGCTGTACTCCAGGGTCAAATTTACAATGCTAATGTGGAAACAAAAACAACAAGCGAGCTGCATGGCCTTATTCATCGCCTTCAGGAAAGTGCTTCAGAGGCCTGCTAATAGCAGTGATCCATAACTGAAGATCGCTCTGTTGCTCTCTCTATATCCCTCTCCATCTCACTCTCCCTCTCTTACACACACACACACA
>JAQMYL010000010.1:7422288-7440611 GCA_030014365.1 Clarias pachynema | reverse complement strand
GGTTCGAACCCCCGACCTTCCGATCAGTAACCCAGTAACCCACAGCCTTAACCGACTGAGCCACCACTGCCCCATATTCATGGAGGCCCCACAAAACTGATTCACATCTCCTGGTGGCAAGCACCACAGCACGCCACCAGAGTCACCGCGACAGCACAAAGGAAACATGCACAATTTTGGACTTTATGTTTTGCATTGTAATGTTATGGCTGATAGGCGTTTGTGACAAATAAAAGCTTCTCCTATTATGTTATATTGGCTAATCCAAGCTAAGATAGTTAGCATTACTGTACCTGAAACTGTAGGTAACAACTCTTATTTGACTACATTCAACCTTCTCTAAAATCTGCAATGTATGTACCCTACACTATGTGGATAAAAGTACAGTATTTGGACAAACCTGTTAATTATTGAATTCAGGTGTTTCCGTAAGGCACCTTATTACCAGTGAAGGGCAATCGTAGTGCTTCAGCATACCAAGACATCTTGGACAATGCTACTGTATGCTTTCAAATTCGTGGCATCAGTTTGGGGAAGGTCCTTTACTATTCCAACATGACTGTTGTCCCAGTGCACAAAGCAAGGCCCATAAAGACATGGTTTAATGAGTTCAGTGTGGAAGAATTTAGCCCATCGAGCACCTTTGTGCTGAGGTCAAACTCTGACTATCTTTCCAAGTTTTAATAATGTATTAGATAGTTCTTAAGCCAATTCCAGTAATATTTTCATTGCTTCTTGTCCAACATCAGTGCCTGACCTCATAAATGCTTTATAGAATGGATGGGCACAAATTCCCACAGAAACACTCCAAAATCTTGTGGACAGACTTCCTAGGAGAGTGGAAGATGTTATTGCTGCAACACGGGGATATTGAAATACCCCGTGGATACACAGTACAGGTTTGGTCAAATAAGTTCGCCCTTGTAGTGTCTTTAAAAGAATACATTTTTGTAAAGATACCGTTTATGTTTCTTCTTACTTCCTACCCAGTTCCCCTCAAAGCTTTAGCTGAAATGAAACTTCAGCATCAAATCATCAATTATAAGATTGGATGACTTTAAAAATCTGTGTCTGCATGTACAATGATGACTAAACACATAGCAGTGGTTATAAAATTTCTTCCAACATCTGCCTATAAAATTACAGAGCTGTCCATCCAGATGGCACTAAAATAATCATCACACCCTTGAGTTTGTATGAAAATAGTAAAAGAAAAAAAAAAAAACACCTTGCCAATCTAGAGTAAAAATAAAACCAAGAGTAGCACCTGTGTACAAAACTAGTGTCTAAATTGGTCGACCGTGACACAAACATGAGTTTTTATTCAGCAGTGACGGTGTTGTTGTGAAAGTCCTAGGCAGAGTTTTAAGTGCGCTAGGCGTTCAGTTTGAGCTGGCCTAAAGAGACAGGGAGTCCTCGGAGATTGTGGCACTGAATTGACAAGGTCAGGTTGAGGAAACGGTGGACGTTTGCCTTAGAGCATAAAGTTAATCCAATCCATCATTGCCAATCCTGACACCAGTCGCCTCCATGGACACACACACTCTCTCTCTCTCACACACACACACACACAAAGAGGTTGAATATCTGCCAATCTTTTTCTTTTAGCTTAATAATATAACATTTAAAAATACAGAAATAAGGAAATTAGTAGATAAAAACAGAACAACTAATTGAGTAGCTGGAGATTGTTTCCCCTATGAAAGCTCTAATCACTTAAATCCTGTCCCTACATGTACTTCTGTTTCAAGCACCACGGTATGTGTAATATCAAGAAAACCATCATTCTCTGGTTTTCTTTTACCAACTTTTGTAGACTACACAAATTTGAACATGAAATAATAACTTTTTAATTTATACCGCATTTTATTTATACTCAATTAATATGTGAAAATGATTCCTCATGCTTCCAGAACATGAGAACTTTTTCACAATTTGAGTCCTGGAATACACCTGTGCTATCACAGAAGAAAAGCTCCATAGCTGTGATACTCTGGTCATTCAGTACATTCAGGTCGTCAGCTGACTTCATTCTGATTGCCACATAAGGTTCTAGACCTGAGTAATGAAGCAACCCCAGATCATAACACTGCCTCCAGAGGCTTGTACAGTGAACACTATGCATGATGGGTGCATCACTTAATGTGTCTTCCTTCTTACCTGATGCGCCTGTCGCTT
This sequence comes from Clarias pachynema, assembly GCA_030014365.1. NCBI lineage: Eukaryota > Metazoa > Chordata > Actinopteri > Siluriformes > Clariidae > Clarias > Clarias pachynema. The sequence continues at coordinate 7,438,433 of JAQMYL010000010.1, read as the reverse complement.
TGGAATTAAGTCAGTCTGGACTCATCAGGCCACATGGCCTTTTTCCATTGTTCCAAAGTCCAAACTTTATGCTCGCTAACAAACTGAAGTCTTTCTTTTCTGATTAGTCTCGCTGACAAGTGATTTTCCTATTAAAAGAATATTTAATCCATTTAGTTTGAGTTCTCATCCTTAAATGATTTTATTTTCACTATTAAATATAGATCTGGTTTTTATTGTTGATTTTTTCTTTTTATCATGCAACTTCACCAAGTGTTTAAGTGATCCCTAATCGTGGTAATTTATATTTTTCTCTAAACTCTAACTTTTGCTTTTTTGCTGGTTTTAATAATGTATCCGATGGTTCTTAACCCAATTCCAATAAGGTTTACTTTGCTTGATGGAAGCCATTAATTTCCCTAATTTTTTTCATTCATTATTCTTAATGTTATACAGTGGAACCTTGGATTATGAGCATAATTCGTTCCGGAAACGGCCTCATATTCCAAAACACTTGTAAACCAAATCAAATTTTCCTATAAGAAATAATGGAAACTCAAATTATTCGTTCTACAGCCTCAAAAAATACATACATAAAAATAATTAATGCAAAATATAAAGTAAAAATAAAACAAATTAACCTGCACTTTACTTTAAAAAAAAAAAAAAAAAGTAAAAATAAATCCAGACAGATAAGTGTTTCCGTTTGTGCGAGCAGGCACTGTGTATGTGAGTGTGTGTGCAACTAAAGTAAGCTCCCCTCTCCCCCTTCTCATGTTACACAGTTACCCTTCCTCAAACTCTTTACATACATGCGCGCACAACAAAAACACTGTTTTAACAGAAGAATAAACAAGAAATCTCTCTATTGACACTCGATTGAGCGACACACTAACGGAATCACTGATGTAAAGTAAAAATAAAACAAATGAACTTGCACTTTACCTTTGAAAAGAATCGTGACAGAACAGTGTTTCTGTGTAGAGCAGAGATAAAATGTGTTTGTGTGTGACACAAAAAGCAGGCTGAGCCTTGAGCAGAGAGAGAAAATGGATCTTTAACCTCTCTAATGAGACTTGCTTTTGCTTTACATGTGCACTGTACACACACGCATACAGACACAAAATAAAATATGTTTTACACACACACACGTGGTCACAGTGTTATAGTAAACAGTACACGCATGCACGAATGTTGATTATACCAGTAAGAGACGAGACGATTACCCACAATTCCGTAGCACAAGAGAGAGAAAAAACATTGGCTCAGTTGTGATCATGTGACGCTCGGCGTCAAAACAAGAAACGCATGCGTGATACATGATACTCAGTACTCGTAAACCAGGACTTGCTTGTTTTTCAAGTCAAATTTTTTTTACAAATCTTTGCTCATCTTGAGGAACACTCGCAAACTGCGTTACTCGCAATCCGAGGTTTCACTGTATATGCCTGTGGAGTCCAGAAGTTACCCTAATGCCAAAGAAAAGCCGATGTACCACCAATTGCTAAAACGAATTATGCAGGCTATAATAGGAAGGTATCCAAGCAGTCGGTACATCACAGCCTGCTGTGTTTGGACTTTAAAAGGCAAACAGTTCAAGGTTGTTGATCTCTCCTCCAAATTTCCCAGATCGCAATCTGATCAGGCATCCATGGGATGTGCTAGACAAACAAGCTCGCTCCTTGGGAGGCCCCGCAACTCAAAGTCTGCTAACGCTCTGGTGCCAGACACCAAAGAACACCTTTAGAGGTATTGAGGGGTATGCCTGTGGGATACATAAAAAATGCCACTGTGAAGAAATGGTTAAGTGTTAGAAAAGAAGTCTGTCATGTGAAATTCAGTCATGATTAAGCTACAAGTTTTAAGCTGGATGTGGAGAATAAATGCATACTGTACTCATCTGTCCAGCCATTTTTAAACATCCAGTCCAGTCTGTTAAAACACGTCATGGTAAAAATTCACAATCAAAAGAAAAGAATGAAGAAAAAAAAAGATATACAAAAGAAGCCTTGTCATGTTTTAAAAAGTGGAACTGCTGAAGCCTGTGCTAGTTGATTAACCGCTGTTATAACTATTTCACATTTCCATATCATGATATACCAACATATTCTCCCAACCTTACGCTCTGTAACCACTAATAACTTCACGCTGCTACTCTATTTGCTGTCCTCCTTTTTTCTCACTCCCTCAATTCTCCTCCTCCTTCTCCTTTCTCTAAAGTACCAAGAGGTAAAAATGGACCTCTCTTCAACTCCTTTTCTTTTGCTCTCTCTCTCTCTCTCTCTCGCACTCTGCCTCCCTCCTTGCCTACTCCTGTTTAATTTAAGCAATCACTGCAGAGACAAACCAAAGAAGGAACGATGGTGGATGGAAGGAGAGTGCCACTTTGGTCACAGCAGAGCCACAGCGCCCCCGTCTGGCTCCCCTTGCAAGTGTTTCCTTTGCTTCCGCAGTGAGTGATGTTCCCAATATCTCGAGTTTCCTCATCACCAGGGGGATTTCTATGATCCTGTGGACGATGTAATTGTGCATAGTCACCACTTTACTGCCCACATTCTCATACTTCCACATATCCAGCACCTGAATTAATCTGCTTTGAGCAAGATCGAAGAGGAAGAGGCTGATCTGGAGTACGGGGAAGTAAATTGACTTGGTGAAAATGTGATAAAAGCAATGTGTGAGTGCATATGTATGTGCCAGACAATCAGAAGAATCAGAACCAAAACCGAAAGAAAAAGACACATGGACGGTTTGCGCTTAAATAAGAAGCAAAAGGCTTGAGATACACTTAAAAAAAAAAAAAAAGAATCCATCTACTCTAGCAATAGATAAAGGCTGTGATCTAGAGGAAATGGTAGGTATGGAGGTGTGTATTTCACTGCATTACTGTGGCACTCAAACCCTCATAGCTCGACTTCCTCCAAAAAATAATCTCAGTCGATCTGACCATTTAGCTTTCAACCCTAAGTGCACGGAAGTATTCGGTCATCATGACAAACCAGAAAAATGTGATCCAGGTGTCCATTAGCTCTTGTGTTCTCTTTGGCAGCGATGTGCCAGATTGCCTCTGGCAATCATTTTAGCTTTTATACCAATACAAGTGTACGAGGGATACATCCAATATGAATACATCATTCAGAATGAACAGATAATGTTTTCTTAATGGATACAGGTATGAATACGATGGAAGATTCATAGTGCATCTGAGAATACAGGTGTGGAACAAAAGGCCAGGGACACAACAAATATTGTTTTGTTTTGGTGAGTATTCCAATTATAAAAATCATATTGCATTAGGTGGCTACCATTTCTGTGAAAACAACATCCATGATGATTAATACTAATAATATGAAGGCGCAAGACCTCTTTTCTTTACATGAAGATCCATTCGGTAGCACATTGTGTCATTTTTAACATTCATATTTTTTCTTCTTCGTATTCGTCACAAAAAATGACTGTGACACTCCAATAACCATGGTATGTTAGAAGATATTACAAGCAGTGTTCATCTTCGAAGCTACAGTCAGTTATTATGTTACAGTACCTGCGTTTAGAGATTTCGAAATTGTTCCAATGTCGTTTATCAGTCCTGAGAAATTACAAAATCTTTGCATGGACAAGGACAGTTTCGTCATCCGCATATTAACATAACTAAAGGATTTGTTCAGAAATAAAGCATGTGCTGTAAATGTGATTGCTATTCAACATCATTGTTCTGGTTTTACCGTAGATAGTATCCAATCAGAGCATAATCAGACAGTAATGAGGTCTATATAAAAAGGAAATGCATCATGGGTATTTGGGGTAGATGGGTCTGGTTGACTGGAACAAGACAGAAGTATGCCTTCTTCTATATTACTAGTGATGGTGAAAAGTAAAGGTTTAATTTATTAATATTTGTCAGTGGCACGGTGACTTAGCAGTTAACACTGTTGTCTTGCACCTCCAGGGTCCGGGTTTGATTCCCGCCTCAGGATCTGCGTGCACAGAGTTTGTATGCTCTTCCTCCACGCTAGCTGGGTTTCCTCCTCGTACTCTGGTTTCCTCTCACAGTCCAAAGACATGCAGGTTACGCTAATAAACATTCCCAAGTTGCCCATAGTGTGTGTGTGTGTGTGCCCTGCAATAGGTTGGAACCCATCCAGGTCCCCCACGACCCTGTAAACAGGATAAAGCGTTATAGACAATGAGTGAGTGAGTGTATTTGAGGTCATAAGATGTTGCAGTTCAGTTAGTCAATAATCCTACAGATGGTGCACTCTAAACTAATCACACATTGGCATATGTCGTATGAGCAAATTATTTACTCTTTGTGTAGAATTGTAACAAAAATCTGAAAAAATGTTATATTAAATCGAGATATTTATGAAGTCATGGGACTTACAGAATCACAATGCGAATCAAATCACCACCAAGCTATCGTGGTACCATATCGAGTGGTCCCTTGTGATTCCCATCCCAGTGAATTACAATGTTAAATTTTAATATTTTCATTATGTTTTGTTTTTATCCAGTTATGATTACTATTGTACAGCATTACATAACAGTTTTGCTACTAGTTTGTGTTAAACAAGACCTCAGATTTTGACTTCCATTTCTAAAATATGTTCTGCCTTTGGATGATGTGCCCTGCTTTATAGCCTTACTACCATTCTTACTAAAATCTCTTCAGCTTTCCTCCTATACAAGATTTTATTTTCCATTTTCCCTGCAGCAACAAGGCCTCTACAGGTTTTATATATATATCATCTCTCAGTTAAAGCTGGCTTTGGTGCAGGAGAACTCTGCCAGGTGCTGACTTGATTTTTTTTCGCTCCCTTAAGGAAATGATCTTTAAGATGCAGACAAGTTTCTGAGTCTCACTCTGAATTTTCTGCCCTAATACCTAATACAAATATTGAAAGTTCACCTTGGTGGTTTATTGATTACTGACAGTTCCTCCATAGAAAGAAAACTAACTGTTAGCTTGGGCAGTTTCAAATCATATTGAGTTACCAAGGCCGCCATGGTGTCACTTACGTCCAATTCAGTGAAATATTTGCTAACTTGTTAAACCAGCGCACTTCGTTTAGCAAATCAATGTCTGAAATTTTGGCTGTGCATCTTGGACTACTCCCTTTTTCAGGCATCTCTTTATCGAGAATATTGTATGTGGTGGAATTTATGTGACTATCAATACGTTATGCTGATCTGGAATGGAAATGTGTCAGAGCTTCTCTGACGGTTATATCATTTTTATCAAGGAGAAGCACCATTGGTGTCGTTGACAGCCAACATCATCAACTTAAACTCCATATGTGGCATCTTGTCATTTAAGATATCATGCTTGATAAAGGTTCTTTACTGTTCCATATACTAACCTACGTAGATCGCCAAGCTGTTTTTAAGTTTGAATGGATGTCGCATAACACAAATGCAGTTGGCTGTTGTGTAAACCTGTCACCCACACCATCGCTCTGACTTCTTGTTTCAAAATTAAATACACCATTAAACAGAATCAAATAATGCATTGCAACCTATTTCATGAGGAATTAAAATTCTAATTTCCTGGATGCACAGTATTGCGTCTCACTTGTCACTTTTGACTTGCTGACAGCTCTGTTGTACGAGGTGATATTCCAGGAAATTACAGTGTTCAGGTTTCTTTTTAAAGACCTTGATTTTCTCAGCAAATAGAGAAAGAAAAGTACCAATCGCTTGGCTCAGAAAAGGTCTCTCTGGATTGCAGAAAGATTTGAGATATTAGATCAGCGCATGCAAGCGGGCTTTGGGTAAATGGCAGACTCATTACCTTTAAGAGTAAATTTAAGTAAAATGTCCTTTACTGTCTGTACAAGAATGATGAACTTGTTTGCTCCTGGGCCCAGCTGCACTGGCTAAATGTAAGTTTGATCAAAGTCAGGGTGGAAAGTCGGGCCTAAACTACAATTTGAAGGAGTTAGTTACAAACTGTATAATTTAAGTTGCACCACAGTTGAAACATCATGATTCCACATTCACAAAACGAATTACCATGAACAAAAAATGCACAAACTCAAGAAAAAGGGGTTTGCTTTGCAGTAATGTGTTGATTTTATCCATCTCCTGTGTTGTTGGTCTTTAAGCTGCTCCCGTTAAGGGTCACTACAGTGGACCATTGGATCCACACAACAACTTGGCTTTTTTTTTTTTTTAATGCTGGATGCACTTCCTGACCTCCCATTTGGGACAGTGCTGGGACCCAGGGATTGGGACCAGCACTGCATCCAGTGGTTGAGGTTTGGGCATTGGATGGGAATTGAACCTGGGCCTTCTGCATGGTGAGCAAGAAACCTACCACTAAGCCACCAATGCCCACTTTATCCATCTCCAATGAAGCACTTGCTTATCCTGTCCCCATTTAAATACGCTGATTGTGCTTCTGAACATCTGCATTTTTGCTTTACTTAATCACTCGCTTTTGTATCTGTGTACAGAGAAGGGGAGTCAATGTTTTCCCCGTTCTTGGTTGATTTCCTCCGGGAACTTGAAATCCAGTTTCCTCCCAAAGGCATGCAGATTATGCTGATTGGCATTACCAAATTGGCCATGGTATGTGAATGTGTGCATGCCCAGTAATAGAGTGGCACCCTTGCCCAGGGTGGTTCTTGCTTCTATTCTGTTTTTTGTCAATCAAACAGCTAATTTAAAAATAACGTTTTATCATTCATGTGCAAGCTTTAGGTTCTACAGTAATGGACGGGAAATTTGTTTGTCCAGAGGCTGAATTCTGTTGAATGATAAAATGGCAAATCAACTGTAAATAACATGTTGTCGACATGTTTTAATTTACTTTCACTTAAATGAAAATATCCAGTCTAGCCAGTCTGAGTCGTGTTCCCTCATATCAGGGACAATTCACTGCCACACCAACAGAGGGCAACCTTGTCTGAATGCTAGTCCTCTTCTTCGGTTGTTACAGGAACTTCCTGCCTGTAGATGATATAAAGCACATGGTCAGTAAACCACATGAAGCTTTGTTGGTTATGTCATGGTTTGTGGGAACTCACTGTTTAAAGTTCAAAGAAGTACAGTATGTTATGTAGTTGTTCCTTACGTTTGTGAGTGGGTTAATGTGAGTTTTACATTTTACCTTAAAATTATGTTGACGCTGTCACTTATGGTGCAGCCATAGTTTTTTTCTTTTCTTTTATAAACACACAAAGGACAATTTAGGATACAATTAGGCTAATATTATTCAGCCTTCAGTTAGGAAATAGGAAAATTTAAGTCAACTCTAGTAATCTGACCTTGTGGAAGACTTCTCTAGTTATTTGAGGTCCTTACTTTTGAGTCATCCCCATAAGTTCCCCCCAAAACGACAGGTTTACATTTAATTGATTATCAGAATTTCATCCAACTAATACAAAGTCACCCAAGAAACCACTGGTTGTACACTGATATGTAACACAAATATTATGCATTAATGCATGAATGTAGGATGGTCTAGGAAAACTCTAAAACCAATGGCGGTTCTACTGTGTACTGTATGGTGCCCTGGGTGAATTCCCCTCCAGCATCCCACCACTGCTTACAATGTCAATTTATTGTCAACATTATAATATAGGTGTGAAAACTATAGACATTCTTGAATATCTGTACATAAAGTGATCTTTGGGAGCTTTAAAGTCCTAGAACATGTTAAAAAGGGGGGAAATTGTGTTTAAAAAAAACGTATTGGTATGTTGGTATAATATTGGTATGTTATTTTAAGTTGATTTGCCAAAAATCTAAATTTTGCCATTTTCCCATTTGACAGAATTCAGCCTCTAGACAAACAAATCTCCCATCCATTACTGTAGAACCTAAAGCTTGCAAATGAAGAATAAAAAGTTATTTTAAAATTAGCTGTTTGACTGACAAAAAAAAAAACAGATTGACTCAAGAACCACGTTGTTTATGATTATTATTAATAATAATGATAATAAACTGGAAATGTGAAAAGAAGTAAACAGTGCGTTGGTTGTCATGTCTTATGGGTTAATTGGTATTTCATGTGTGATATTTTAAGCATAATATATACAGAAGGTTTCAGTCTAAACCTCAAGTCTAAAAATGCCTATACAATATTATGCATTGTTTTCTCTCTGGCTACATTGCTCAAATATCCCCTGCAGGGATAATAAAGGTGCCAGTGACATTAGCCTCAAGCAGATGAGATCATTTGCAACACAAACATTGATCTTTTGAAGGGCTTTGAGTTTAAAAGAAACAAACCAGAGAATCTTTGATTTTGTAATTGCCATTAATAGTCACTGTGAGGAGACTGAATAAACTACAGTATATCAATGACATTGTCTGTGGTTTTATTTTTTTTGTACTCTGCCTATTTAAATCCTCTAATTTCTCAACAATCTATGTAATAGAGTATGATTTAACAAATCAATGTTCAATAAAGCAGCAACTTAACATTTGTGTGTGTATATGCATGTGTGTTACTGTCAAAGAACATATTGTGACTCGGTGGTTTGGCCTTGTAAATCAACAAGTTTTAATCCAACTGGTCACAAACTCAACAGATCAGCTACAGTAATGACCATCGATGCGGGTCGATGGCTTGTGGTCAGAGTAATTTGCTGCAGTCTAAAGTGTAAGTCTAGAAAAAAAAAAAAAAAAGATCTGGCCCAGTGGGAGAACTGCATTTACCCAACTCGACAGGAAACGAGTGGGGAGCTTTTGCTGATGGCACTAATGTCTCAGTGATACACTCTTTATAACCTCTAACAAGGGAAGAAGATCAGAGCTTGTACCACAGCATGCATAATAGCTGCCATTGTGGATAGCCAGAACTGATTTACACTCTAAAACCTAGGGATGCATTAATACTCATACTGGTATTGATCTGGTACTGATGCTTTTTTTTTTTACTCAAAACCATAAGGCTCTTGTCAATCACTGATGTTACCATAGAATGGAAAAGAGTTAGACCAGAATCCTGAGACCAAGAGAACCCAACCTTCTGTGCTCCCAGTCAATCACAGTGACATTAACCAATCTTGGCCATCTGTGAGCTCATATATGCCAAACAGGGCAAATAGTTCCTTCCTCAGAGTGTGTTACACTGCCCTGTGATGCAGCAGGAGTTTAGAATGTGCTGTTCGCTGATGATATGCACAGATTCCACATGTTTTTATGGAAATATGTGCTACCAGTTGTATGATAGAAGAGAAATTGGGAATGGACCAAGAGTAAATTGAGAAGAAAATTTACATTACATTAACATTTAGGCAGATCCTTTGTCTAGAGTGACTTACGTTTTATCTCATTATACATCTGAGCATTTGAGTGCCTTATCAGTTAAGGGCCTTGCTCAAGGGCCCAATAGTGGCAACATGGTGGGGTGGGGTTTCAACCTGTCAGTAGTCCAACACTTTAATCACTGATCTACTCCTTGTTTCAGGAGAAACAAAAGAAAATGAGTTGAATGAACAAATGGAGTTTCATGTTTTACCTGTGATTGGTGGGTTTCCTCCAGTCACACTGGTCCAAAGGCATGCTGTGTAGGCTAATTGGCATTTCCCAAATGCCTGTATGTAATTGGAGGTGTAAATGTGTATTCTTGTGCACTGTGATGGATTGACACCCCATGCATGGTGTCCCTCTACATGCGCCTGAAGATCCCTGGAAAAGACTCCAGGCCCACAACAACTGTACAAATGGATAAGTGGAATAGATGATGGATGGATGGATGGATGGATGAATCAATGATGAGGATTGATAATTGAACATCACGGTGGGATAAACATAAACCATACACATATATTCAGTTTGTATTAGTGATGGGAAGTTTGAATCATTTTAGTGACTCGGTTCTTTGAATCTCGTTCATCAAAATGAACGAATCTTTTTGAGTCCTTTAGTTCATTTCGTTCTTTTGATCAGAAATGAAATGAACTGTTGCATTTTCAATAAAAAGACCCCCAATGGGAGTCACGTGTCAAAAGAACGAACGACTCAGAGTAGAAGAGTCATCGAGACAGAATCGTTCAATTCTGTTTCCTGTGTACTGCGCTGCATAGCGTCTATGGGTGTCATGTGACAAAAGAATGAATGACTCAGGACCGAAAAGATTCAAAGGTAACTACTCATTTCTTTTTCTTGTATATAACATACGGAGGCTTTGCGATGCTTTGCACATGCGAGCTCAATAGGAAATGAAAAAATCACTCTCTGAGACGATGCCTTTTGTTCATCTGAGTCATGTTAAAGATTCATTCAAAAAGAACTAATCGTTCATGAACAACCCATCACTAGTTTGTATATGTGCTAAACTCCAAATTTATGATGCCAGAATGTCTTCTGTTAGACTGCCATGTTGGCAAACGCTAGTTTGTAATCAATTCTAAACTTAACAGGTAGCCAGTGTGGGATAATAGTATTTGATAGAGTTATATGATCATATCCTTCTAAATGCAGGCTGAATTGTGAGAGCATTTGTGTACTGGTTTTTGGACCAATAATAGTTTTTCTGTCTTATCTGAATTTAGTAAGAGAAAATTATTGGTCGTCCAATCTTTTATATATTTGACACACTCACTAAATCTGGACAACTTAGATGTTTCATCTGTTTTTGATGAGATGTATAACTGGGTATCATCAGTATAGCAATGGAAACTAATCCCATGGCCTCTAATGATGTTACTCAAGGGAAGCATGTACATGGAGAACAGCAGAGGTCCTAAAACTGACCCTTGTGGGACCCCCATATTTTACTGACATTAGACCGGACAGTTCCCCATTTAGATCTACAAAATGGTATCGATCAGACAGGTAGGATCTAAACCATGTTGATACCTGTTCCTGAATACCTTTGTGATTTTGTAGGCGATCTACAAGAATATTATGATCTATAGTGTTGATTGCAGCACTAAGATCGAGTAAGATGAGTATTGAGATGCAGCCTTGGTCCAAAACTAAAAACAAGTAATTTTTACGATTTTAACTAGTGCAGTTTCTGTACTCTGATGGGGCCTGAAACCTGAGTGAAATTCTTCGAAGATATTGTTTTGCTCAGATGCTCGGCCCTAGCAGTTTTTAGAGCCTGTCTGTACTGTAGCTGGGCATACTGTCTTTATATGCAATTCTAAAAACGTCTAATTTAGTTCAATGATGCTTAAACCTTTTTGTTACTTGTTCTCCAACATTCAAACTTCATTAACTCATTATCTCAATATAACACATAATGAAAAAGAGTGAATCTGAGAAACATATGAATAAATTTCCTTCCCCTCCTTTTGTTATCACACCCCCTACAGGTACAGGAAACAGCTTTTTAATTGACTTTAAAGGTGCAAATGTGCTCGCAGACGACTGTCTGAAAAGGACAGAGCTCATGCTGTGGAGTTTTGAGGAGATTTATCAGCTTTGATTTCTGGATAATATACAGACTTAAATGGTATGATTAAAGGTTTTCAAGTCATTATCAGTCATTACAGACATTCTTACTTGTTTTTAATAAAAACCCTCATGCAGTAGAATTGAGATGTCCTTGTTTCAGCCTTGAATGTGAATTAGAATGCTGCAAACACTTCTTTTTTTTTTTTTTGCCCTCCGTATCCCCCCCTCCCCCCCTTTTAAATTCCTATTAATAATTCAGAACATTCTGCATATAGTTTCCTGAGGAAGTTGATGGTAGGTCCATCAGTTTACGTTGCTTGACAGTAGCTGCTTAATTAGTGCAATTACCACTATACAAATGTTTTTTTTTCTTCTCTCTCTCTTTTCAAAATGCTTCACACTTTGACAGATGGTTTTCAATAGGAAAGTTGCAACACAAGACAAAAAAAATAGTCATTAAAATATTTATTACTTTTATTGAGTGTAAAGGTTTATATCCTTAGTGGTTTATAGGTGGAAAATAAGTTATTGTGTTCTTGGGGTTGAATACCTCATTTTCTTTTCCAACCATACCTCCAGAATAATCTTTCTTTGTCCATGAGGTGCGCTGCAAACGTTAGTCATACTTGAAGATGTGGATTTTGGAGCTTTCTTGAATGGCAGCCTTTCAGTCCATGGTGATGTAAAAGTCCTTTGACTGTAGACAGTGACACTGGTGTTCCAGTAGCCTCCAGTACCTGTGCCTTAGTGGTTCCTTGACTGTTCCTGACCATCCAAACCAATTTCCTGTCAGTTAAGCATGAAAATTTGGGTCATTTTCCAGACCTTTTAAAAAGTGGCTCCACCTTCCATTAAGTTGTACTTACGCACAACTGTTTGAAGTATGGAGGTGTTTTAAAAACACAGCTGAGTCATTCCAGATTTATGTAAATCTCTCTCAGATCTGGATTGAGCACCTTGAAGCTTCTTTTTCTATTGTTATATGAATCGTAATGTTAACTTGCCTTTTCATACATTTCTGAGTGACTGGTATTCAAATGGCAACATAGGTGAAGTACACTAGGTAACAATGGATTTGTTTACATAGGGTTAACAAATTGACCTGTTTTTAATACAGTATGTGCAGATTATTAATTAGAAAGATAAATTGATTTACAAATCAATTGTCCATTCATTTGTCCTTCACGTTATCGTTTAGTTTTATGTGAAATGTTTCCTTATTGTTATCATTTTCCGAGATTACTTTTTATTTAGTTTAAGCTGACAGACAAGCTGCCCGCTGTAGTCAATCACCATCAATAACTGAAAGTGTGTGGATATATGTATATTTTTGACCCTGAATATATCATTTTGACCTGCTATTAATTTCTGAAAATTCTAAATAAATTAAATCAAGTGCACCACTCTTGGTGTTTGCTTCTATGCATGTTGTAGAATCAATCTGCCCCAGAAAAAGACCAATTCTACCACAACATTTATGTTCATGATGTGTAGTATCTACTGTATATAACTATATCTTTTTGCAACTGGTCCTTAAAGAAGGCTATATGGAATTTCATGAATGTTTTCACATATATACTGTATGTTTATCATTCATTATTTATACAACAAATTTGTTTCCTTATCAGCCTGTTTTGTTTCCCTCCCTCTTAAAAAATAGGGGAAAAAGTTTCACATCTAAGTACAAACTTTTGCACTCATCAGCCTGTTAGAAATAACAGTGTGAGAAAGTCTAGTTAGATAAAAGTCTGTTGATTCACATTTGATGCTGATATGATGTTTACTTCTTTCTCCGTCTTCAGTGAGGTGTTTCAGGATTCCGTAAAGTTCTCGTACTTCGTCTAAGCCAGACTACCTCTTGGCCGAACAGCCGAGAGAATTACGAAGCTGAAAGACCCTGTGTTTTTAGCTGATAAAGCTGGGAGGAACACACTTCCCAACAGGCTCTAAGGCTTATCTAGGTGGCCAGCATGGAATAGTGGCCCACAGTTCCATGCTCTGAGGATCAGGTGCTTCCAAGCCCACACTCACTACAGCACCGGTGTACAGATGTGGAATCAGTGGCGGGTTTGTATTAAAGGTGAAAGTCCAGTTTGAAGGATTTTGAATTGCTAAATAAATGCATGAAAAAAATAATACGTGCAAGCTTAAAATCCGTGGCTTTCAAGTAGCCTGTGGTTGTAGATACAAAGGAGGGGAAAAAATGTTCACAGCTTTTTTAATTATTATTTTTATTATTTTCCCATTTTGTGAAAACTTGTGAAATACATTTTATCCAGGAATGTTTTATCTTTTTTTTTTTTTTAACAGCATTTAAAATCCAAATAACATGCAAATATTTCTTCTTTTACTATTTTTTTTTTTTTTAAACAAGTTTAAGCTTTTTTTTAAGACAGTGTAAGGTCCCCAGGGTGGTCACATCATATTTATTTTTTTAATTTGCGCATAATTTACTACAACAAGTAAACAAATTAGAAGAAAAATACAATTAATCATACAAAATATGTCACATTTTTAAGAACAGTTTTATTAACAAAATATAAGATTAATTAAATCAACTTGGAGCGGTCAAAACAAAACATGCATTTAAACATGCAATTGTCAAAATTATCATTAGATCCTTTTGCATGGCTTTCATCTGGGGAGGATTATAAGAGTACAATAAAAATCGACACGAACATTAGTAATTAAATAATTAAATAGTACTGTAGTTTTGTATGACTACACACCACTCTCTCTCTCTCTCTCTCTCTCTCACACACACACACACACACACACACACACACACACACACACACACACAAATCATCCAATGACTATTATAGCATTTAAAATCAGTTTTTGAAAAGTCTAATAAAAGAATAAAACCTCTTCTTTACACTGCAAATGAAATTACACTAATTGGGTAAAGAACTCTCTTATAATTTTATAATCATTAAAAAGGTCGGTCATTTTGATACCGCGTCCATTCATTAATAAAGTTTTGGTTACAAGACAGACATTAGAAACGAGTCACAGAGCCCATCTTATACAGTAGATGCGTCAGTCTGGGACGGTACTTTATGTCATGTGCATATCTGTCCATCACACTCGCGTGTGTGTGTGTGTGCGCGTGTGTGTGTTTCTTTCCCCTGTACGCTCTGACATTATAATTTCCCTTCACTGACACTAACAGGCCTAAACTTATTCCAGCATGACAAGCCATCTCCATGAAGACATGCTGTGTTAAGGACGGAGTAGAACATCCCGAGTGTCCTGCACTTCAACCCCCGGAGCTTCCTCGACATCACATCATCAGAGCATCAGATCTCTTTATTCTCAGAGAGAGAAAAATTCTGATGTTATAAAACTATTTCGCTAAAACGACTGTTCAACAGAAGCACGTGTCGTATGTTCTCCACTGTGAGCAGCCGATACAATATGTGTGTTTGCTGAGGGGCGGGGCTATTCACCAACAGGTGTGTGTGTGTGTGTGTGTGTGTGTGTGTGTGTGTGTGAAATAGAGAGAGGCTGAGTCAATCAATAATCTGTGTGCAATTAAATATTTTTTTTCTAATTTTAAATACTAAAAATATACAAAATGAATATGTAGAGGTCAGGGTTAAAAGGACAGGGCGCCAGACAAACAAAAATCGCGCCGGTAGTTCAAAATACGCCTCATAACTGAGGAGGAAATGTGCGTTCGGTTATCATTAATTATTAACGATTAATTGATTACTGATTGTTAACATGTTCGAATATTAGATAAGAAAAAAGATCTGCAACCCTAGTGAGGGTAAATAAGCATTACAACAACTAATGAAAATGTAACGTACAAATCAGATAAATTAAATAAAATGTTTATCTATTAACTAGGAAATGTGTTACTTTTAAGTACAATACTTATAAATAATATCTTTCAAACTAATTTTTAATACAATACATTTATTAGTAAATAACTCATCCTTCTTTGGGTATTCAACTTGTTTCTAGTTTCCAAAAGCTGGGAAATCCCACACACACACACTTGTGTAAAACGGGCTAAATCCATTCCCTGACTGTCCTCTAGTGACCACAGACAGTAGTGTACTCAGTGCGTCAGTACAGGACGATGGAGGTAATTTATGGTCGAGCTGACAGAAACTCGGGTTTGTGCACTTACACATCACACGCTGTAACAGTGTTGGAGGATATCGGAGGCTCTCAGCTGTCCATCTTTCGAGTGGGCGTGTAAGGTGTTGTGATTTAAAGCTGAATAAATAAGCGGCTGTGGACTCGCTATGCTGTTCTCGCTATGCCACCTCGGTCTTACGATGATCACACGCGTACTAACATTCACAAAACTCCGCTCTAGACCTTGACAGGCTCTTATGTTTCTTACGGAGAAGTGTTGGTAGAAATACAGAGGGGTTTTGATTGAAGGGTTTTGCACGTGTGACCACATGACAGTTACAACTTTTCCTACACCACGCGCACAAACCTAAATAATGAGGTGGAAACAAAAACAGAAAAGAAATAGACATCAAACTGCATTTTATCCATTTCCTAAATAAGGGAATGTCAATGACTGACACACACACACACACACACACACACACACACACAAAGAGAGTAATCCTGTGCCAAATAGGCCTGCCCAAGGAGCTTTGATGTCAGTCTCACTTGGCGCGCTCCCCTTCACCTCTCTTCCTTTTTTCCTTCTCCTTTTCTCTCTCTCTCTCTCTCTCAGCATGCAAGGACACACAGCATGTGTGTGTGTGTGTGTGTGTGTGTGTGTGTGTGTGTGTGTGTGTGTTTGTATATTAAGAGAGATTTTTGGCATCTCTTATATC
>JAQMYL010000010.1:7389438-7420149 GCA_030014365.1 Clarias pachynema | reverse complement strand
TTATTTTATAGTTTTGAAATCCCCAGTATTGTTGTAGAATGTAGAAAATAAATCACTAAACAAAAACAAAGAAATTTTCAAGTGACCCCAAACTTTTGAACGGTAGTGTATAATTCCACCTGTAACTGCATTCTATAAATGTAACATCACTGACACATGACATAAACCCTCTGTGAAAGTGTCAGAGAAAAAAAGCAGAGGAGATGCCCATTATCTTCCTGTTGTCTTCCCAGCAATCCAAGGGGAATTATTATTATTATTTTTTTTTTTTTTACATATTCCTTTTTTGTGCTGTTTTCATTTTACAGCAAAGCAAGGATAAAAAAAAATAATCATGAACAATCTACATGAAAAAGTATGTAAATGTACGTCTTTTACACCAGTTCTATAGAGTGTGGAATTCGGATTGTAATGAGAAATTTTAAGAAATGCTTTGACCAGGAACCCTATTTCTTACCTTAAATGCATAAAAGTATACACACTGGTGTGTGCTTGATTCTGATTGGTCTGAAGCTTGATTTTCTATAACAGAACAGCTCAGACATTAATGTGTATAAACACATTCTAACATATTATTATTCTGTAATTCTATAGGAAACAACGTAAAAATAAAAAAATAATGCTCTGTAACATTTCTGGAAGGAGTCTCCAGTCCCAGTGCTTTATAACCCTCAGTGGTAAAACTGTCATTTAGTTTTCTGATGCAGCACAGCTGAATGATGAAAAAAAAAAATTATGTTCTTACTTTTGTGCTTCTAACCTCTTTCTGATATCAGAGAATAGACAGCTTTTTCATGCTAATAAACATCAAACTGGTTCAAAGCTACTACTTAGGTATGCACTCAGTACACATACAATTTACCTTTCTGTCTCCATGCTCTTCTGATCACAGCTCATCGAAACCTTTTGATTTATCATTCGGCTCTGTTAGTATTCCTGACACAAGTATGCCGACATGAGAGACTCATAAAACATGCAAAACGCCATCTGCAATGTACTCCCTCTGGGCACGAGCTCCTAATCAACAACAATCAAGAGACTCAACAGCTAACTCTTTTTGTTCCATTTTATGTGGGAAGCGCTGCTACATCCAAACACTTCTGTAAACTCTCGGTGGATAATTGGATGATAACACAACCAGCATTGGTCGGCGTGTATGTTTGTCTGATTATACTTATCGTCGGCATCTGCTGTGCACTGGCTTTATAATGTAGGCGTGACGAAAAATATCTGGTTTGGTCTCACAGGAAAAAAAACAGGGTTGTGAGGTTTGTTTTGTGAAAGAAATGGCCCTTGGATGGCTTTTATTATTATTATTATTATTATTATTATTATTTATTGGTCAAGGTTTAGACCACAAACTTTTATTTTTTATTTTACAAGAAAAGACATAGATTGTGTGGTTCTCTTTCAGAAAATGAATCAGTATTTATAATTTTCTCATTATGTTAATTATAAACAATTAAACTTTTAATTTAAAAAAAATGTGAATCTTATCAGTGTTTCCTATATTTAACTCCACATAATAATTAGTGGTTATCAAGAAGATTTAATGGCTCAGTGGTATTGCCTTATAAACGTACTGTAGGGTCAGAGGTTCTCCGGGTGTGTCCGTGGAGTCTGCGTCTTCTTAGAGTGCTTTGTGTGTGTATTTGTGTGCTTTGTAATGTGTTGACACCCATCCAAGGATTCCCCAGTCCTGAGCTCCCTGGGAAAGGCTCCAGCCAAACTATTCCAAACTAAGTGGAATGGAAAATGAATGACCAGTGAGTAAAAGCCAGCCACTTTAATGCCTATAGTGCAGTTTTGGGGAGGTGAACGGTCATTTAGAGATGAATCCTTTTCGATTCTACTAAGAGTCATATCAGAATGCTTACTGTATGCTATTTATTAACTTACTTGTGCTACATTACTGTGCAAAAGTCTTAACCCAGCTCCATCTCTTCATATGTTGCTTCCAAAGAGCTAGACATTCTTGTTTTTTTAATGTAGTCTTGAGGAATAGTTCTCCAGGCTTCCTGAGGGACTTTTCTGTCTCTCATCTTTTGAAAGTTTTTGGCTGTCTTTTATTCTCAGTCCAGTCCCTGTACCTGTTCAGTGTCAGCGGAATGTTTTTTTTGTTGTTGTTGTTGTTGTTGTTTGTAGTGACCTACCGTATGATTGATTCATAGGCATAAAAAAGCATCTAACTTAAGGCATGAACCAGTGAGAAACAGGTGCAGATGATGGCAGATGATCAGGCTGGTGATTAGTGTACTGGTGATGATGGAACAGATGAGAGGGGAAATGAGGTTGCTGCTGAGGGTATAGTATTGTCAATTAAACAAGTAGTGTTTTTATATATTATGCAGTTCAGTGAACAGTAGAACTTGATGGCAAGGCAAGTACCCAACAACAGTAGAGGGATTTTGGTGTTTTATTGGTGTCAGCGTTTATTGGTGATCTGGCTTACTGAAAAGAATCAGTATTCCCTCTGACAGATTTGCCCAGTTCTTTCATTACCAATGATTTGCTGAGCCAAAAAACAAGAGGAGGTTTCCTTCAATCTCGTCAAAGCCCCAGCAGTCAGCAGCTAGAGGGCGACACTAACCACTAAACAGATGGTGAGAGAGCCAGAGGACGACCAGCACTGGGACGATCAGGCCACATTAAGTGACAATTACATGCGTGGCTAACTCCATCACGAGCATCTGAGAAACTTAAACAGATGGGAACAGAAGCTGAGCTGTGTTTTCATATACTGACAGACAGAATGCAGACGCTCTAAAGCATTCCCTTTTACTAAGCTTAGCCGAGTAGAATATAATCCTTCAAACCACGGATGATTTAGCACCCCGATGAGCCTCTGAGCCCCCACATGTGCTTTAAAAAGATGTTCCTGAGAGGCCATCACATCAAGAAACAGTGCAAACATCAAGAAGAGGAAATCCCACTGAGAGCTCATGAGGTTGTGCTCAGCACCGCTCTGAGAGATGTCCGAGATCTTGACAGAGAGAAAGAAAAATGACTGTGATGAATAAATGACGAGAAATACAGAAAGCGAAAGGATAGATAAAATAGCTTACTCCTGAAGGTCAACTAAAAGTGGTGCAGTAACTGAATAAACTGCATTTTAATGCTCTTATATTTTTTGACATATCTACAGTATGGAATAGGAATCCATTTTGAATTCAAGACGTCTCCATCTTGTCGTGCATATGCTTCCATTTAAGCTTTGTGATTTGAAAAACCTGCTGCATTGTTAATGGCAAACTTAATTAACAATGTTATCCAGCTTTCTTGACTGAAATTATGTTATTTCTATAATGAAACATTTTTTCCAGTGTGCTTTTGAAGCCTGGATTCTGATGGGTCGAAGGTGGTGGTTAATTTGGAAAAAGAGCAGTTTGGTAGTTTGGGCTGTAATTAAAATTCCAACTAAGTATAATGTTTGAGTGAGAAGACCTTAATTTTAATGTAAGAAGTCTCCAGGTAAATTTCACTCCACAGCACAAGTTGTCTATCTTCAAGAGAGGGAAAGGGGGGGAAAAGAGGGTTTTTTTTTGGTACCACTAAGATTTTCTTAGACCATCTTTAGCTCTTATAATGGTGCACAGTTTAATGATAATAATTGGTTTAATAATTCCTTATGTTCCCAGAACCACTCTTTCACAATGAGTACATCTAACTGTTGATGCACTCGCCTCAATCAAGTGTTTTTTTTGTTTGTTTGTTTTTTAAGCATTTTTTTGGCTAGGCTAAAACTCGCAGTAAAAAAAACTAGCATTATGACTAAATACAAGTTAGCTATAAAAAAAAAAAAAAAGTTGCATGAACTACAATAAAATAATGATAAGATATATGAATAAGATTCATTTTAAAGTATTCACCATAAAAATAAAATGCAGTGTTGATGTTTTGTCAACAAATTTAATCCCATGAAAATTCAGTTAGCAGTTAATGCTAAATATTTATATTGCGATTTGACTCACGCTGTGTCTTGTTTTAGATGTTCAACCACCAGATCTGAGGAAAATGTTAATATTCCTGATAGGTTTGTCTCATCTGTATTCTCATTCTTCATTTTATATAAAAGCCAAATGCTAGCAATTTCCTTAATCTAATTTAGCCTATTTAGCATATGAAACATTTCATACTGTTTTGTAATCGACTCACAGATGTGCTAAATAAAGTGCTAGTGTACTTTATATCAGATCCCCAGGGGAAGTTTTAGTGCTTTCTGCATTTTAACATTGCTAAGCCAATTTATCTTGTAGTGTTGTGGTTCTGCCGTGGCCTGACACCGCTGTTTTAGCAAGTCTCTGTAGAATTTTGACTACAGCAGCAGCTGGCTGCTGTGCCAATGCATTCTGCCCTATGAAAAAATATTCTTCTCAATCCGCTCAGCTGTGGGCTTCAGCCACTTCTGACTTCCTTGCGAGACTGAGAGCTTAATGGATTTTGAAATCATGCAAAAATGTTGACTGTAAGAGGGAAAGACCAAGCATAGTATTAGATTCATCTTGCTAGTCAGCTATGACTTAGTATTTGTGGTGGTTCATGATGCCATGATGAATTATGTGTGTTTGGTTAGATCATGCTTGGTGATGTTGTTGCCAAAAATACAGTCGACCAAAACGAGTATTGCTGCTGAAAAGTGTCTCACCCAGGTGAAACGGTGAATTTTCAGATAGGATCATACAACATACCATTTTTCCTAATACTTAATGCTTTTTTATCTCCCGAACCATGCTAAACCATTTTTGTTAATATGCATACACAGATAAAAAGAAACACATTTGCTAAATACAATTTAAAACCCTTTTATATAGTGTCCGAATCTTTTAATGACATTAATTGTCATTCAGATGAAACTTAACAATTTAGCATTTTACCATAGAAGAATACACATTTCCAGGTTTATGTTTTTTTTTAATGTGAAATCTAAATTTGCTAAGATATTGCAACAAGAATTATATATGGTTACAGACACTAAAATTTTTTTTGCTTTTTAAGCTTTTACCAAAAAAAAAACAATTTATGCAACGTTTTTTACAGGTTATATGCTTCTAGAGGCTTACACAAATTTTTGTATTAATACTCATAAAGAAATATAAATAATTTGCATTTTAAATGATTATTGTTTGAAGTGAGACAGTATACTGCTGAGAAATGGCCATTTTTAAGGCACATATAAAATCTTCTCTCCAAAACAGCTGAGGTTAGCAACTTGAAATTTTAGAGAAGCAAGCTCAAGCATAAACTTCAGAATAGCTTATTTGGCACACACATTTTCTGTATTATATGTATGACATAAACATAATCAGCACCAATACTGTGTTTTTTTTTGTACTGCGAGTACACCCTTGATAGAGCTATGTCTGTTATGTCTGTTGAGTCTAACTGTGTTTGTTCAAATTCCATAATGTAGACATTATATACAAAAGTAAAATGAATACTGAAAGAGATGAGGAATGTGATTTGAGAAGTTCTGGCCCATGCAAGATTTCTGTCAAAGTTCTCATCATGATCTACAATGTCTTCTACAGTGTCACTGACTTCAAAAACTTCTAATAATAATAATAGCAATCCATGTTGGGTAGATTACTAAAGAGAATGCAAACTGGTATTTATTACATGACTAAACATGTAACTGCATTCTGTACAATTCTTTTATTCTTTTAAGACCTGTTTGGATTAGAATTACGTATGTGCAAAAAAATAAAAAAAATAAAAAGGTGCCGTCATTTCATGTCATATAGAAATAACCCCAGGTAACAGGCACTACCCAACACTTTATTATGAACACATACAGTATACACCTGCACATGCAATTATGCAATTATCCAGTCAGCCAATGTGGCAGAAGTACAATGCGTAATTCACATCAAACATGTGAACACGGCGACCCGGTGAACCTAGTCTAGATTTTACACAAAATGTAGTATAGCCAAAAAATTAATAAATAAAAAATTTTGGGCAGCACAATCTTGATAATGAAAGAGGACATGATAGAATGATCAGATTGACAATAAGTCTACTGCATTTCAAATAATCACTCTTTACAACTGTGCTGAGCAGAAAAGCATCTCCAAACTCACTTACATTTACTCGCATGTTGTCTATACTGCTTTATCCTGTGTGCAGTATCGCGGGAGACCTGGGGCCTATCCCACGAGGTGGGGTACATCCTGGATGGGTGCCAGTCCATCGCAGGGCACACACACACATACGCACACACTTTGGGCAATTTGGGAACGCCAGTTATCCTACTCTGCATGTCTTTGGACTGTGGGAGGAAACTGTAGAACATGGAGGAAACCCATCAAGCACAGGGAGAACAAGCAAACTCTGTGCACACAGACCCGAGGCGGAAATCGAACCGGAGACACAAGGCAACAGTGCTATCTCACATCTCAAACCAACAAAATGACAGCAGAAGGATTCTTTTTCCATATTCTGTCAGGCAAAGACAGAAGATTGAGGCTAAGGCACAAACATACCAAACCTAGACAGCTGGAAATTCAACACCGGGTCTGGCATCTTTAACTTCTAGTGTGTGGTGTCCTATCAGCATTGACACTTCGGTAAAGATTTCATGACATCCAGTTGGAAAAGAGGTTGTGCAGTTTCTTATTGAAAAAAAAAAATGTACACACCCTCATCTGCTGTGTTTATACCAGTCTCAGAGACTGAAGTGACCTTTCCTACTTTCAATTTCTTTGTGCATGAAGAACTTTTCATAAAACTGTGCTGAAGTTGTTATAACTGCCAGTCAAAAGTTGCTCAAATGCCCTGTATTAACATTTTTTGTTAAACTGTAGAAAATTGGTTGTCCAAATGTCAGAGTTCAGTCCAATTAACTACTAAAGTAAAAATATTTTTAGGTGATTTTTTTTTTTTTTTTTTTAGTAGTAAAGTAGTTATAAAGGGTTCTCTGGCCTGGTAAATTTGAAGCTCTAGTAAGTTACCCCTTGATAATTCACAGTAGTGTGCGCACACTTGTTCTAGCCTCTCTGAACGTAAGCCTGGGTCACACCTGTGTTCCATCTCATCTAAAAACATTCCTCACTTAGATTTTCACAACGCTAGTGCAGAATTACTGAAGCCTTAATGCTTTTTTTTTTTTTTTTGCTAACTGCATTGCACCAGAGTCGTTTAGATGCGAAAACTGTGAGACAGAAACAAACTAAATGATTTTTCATTATCTTGTAAATTATGCTACATTGATTATGTCTATGAAAAAATATTACATTTGATGCAGATGCCATTTGCAAAACCGGATTAAGATAAACTATTTTTTTTTCCTAAGGCAGATGCGGTAATTGAGAAGCTGACTTTTCTAAATATGCTGTCACAATCGTGTTAAAAACAGATTAACAACAATAAGAGCCTCAGCAAAGCACCAGGATGTAAGCAGAGGAAATTAGTCTGTTTGTTTAATAATTATAAATGTAGCAATAGGAAATTCGTATTTGTTTAATTAAATAAGGCAGCCAATTTATTTAGTTTTATAACTTAATACCATATTGCTGATAAATGCTTGATGTCAGTTGCTTACATTATAATACATTTTCTTTCACAGCAATTCAAAAAAAAAAATGAGTTGAGTGCCAGTTACAAGGTTTATTTACAAGGTTATGCAAGTTTATGCTACTGAGTGCTAGTTTCAAGGTGTACACTATACTAAACAACTTAAAACAAAGATTTAATATAGAGACTTGGAGTCTCCACTGTTGGTAAAGGTAAAGCTGTACCTCTTCAGTTTCAACTTAGAAGGTATACAAGATTCTAGTTAAAAATTAAGGAAATAGTAGTTTATACAGTAAGTGCTATAGCATAAGGGACTGAGATGTTTTGTAGCATATATTAAAGGTTACAGTAAATGTATACTGGGCCACATGCACCATCCAATTGTTAAAAATAAATAAAAAATAACCCTAAGTGAGTTATTGCATTGACATTTATGCTCCTATACAGAGCAACTTTTTTTTATCTCATTATGCAATTGAGTGTTAAGGGTTGGAGTTCGTGGGGTTTGAACCTGTGACCTTCCGAACCATAGTCCAATGCCACTGAGCTACCCCTGGATCCTCGCTGTATAATTCTGTATTATAATATAGAACAGTACTGTAAAGTTGGTGAAGGTGATGTTTATATACAATATGGTAAAAAAAAATTCTATTGTTCAAAAAAAGTCTAATTTAAAACAAACATTTTGGGATAGCTACTTTTTTTCCACAAATATGCAGGTTACTTAATTTCAATAATATGATCAGTAGGCTAATATACATACAGTATATCTTAATGTTCATCATAGTAACACATGGGAAAAACATAAGTAAACCTAGTTAAATTGGCTATATTATAATATACAGTACACTAGGTGTTCAAGTCAAACCTTGTGATAAAATTCCTGCTGAATAAAGCGGTAAAACTGACTGACATTAACAGGAGACTTCAAGCACAGTACAGTGATGAGACTCTTAAGCGCGGTAAAACATTTGAATGGTGCCAACATTTTAAAGAATTCAGCGATCCCTCAACGCCACGTTACAGGAACTCGGCTAAGAGTTATTGCCATATCCCCCGTACAGTCCTGACCATTCTCTTAACCACATGTTTGGGCCATTAAAGGAGTTCCTGGGAGGCCAGAAATAAAGGAAGTCTTTTTTTGTATGTTCATTATAAGTAGTTGTCATGCTGCATGATAGCTAGTTATTATCTTATACAGTTTCTTGCAGCGAATTCTCTCGGACTAACACATGGAAGAAAATCATAGCGGTTAACAGGGCAGCATGTTGAAAGTAAAGCAGAAATATTCAGTACATATTCGCACAGTTTTTGAAGGATACCAATCATTACTGCTAGCCGTCATCAACTAAAAGGTTAGCGTACCTTTATCTGCTGGAGCAGCACTACCAAATGCTTTTAAGCTGCACTACCTTTATTGTTTATCATGCTGCATTTACTTTGGAATTTTGTCTAGTGTATTATGTATTTTCTTTTGCGTGTTTTTGGTAACATCTTAGTGAATTTATATGAAACGTATATAATCTTGTTGCTTTTTTATTATTATTTTTTTTCCGCTGAAAGTCGAAAGCAAATGTGCCCGTGATTGATGATTGTATCACACGCCTCATGAGAGGCATTCATTTTTCTAATATGCACTACGCGGAGGCTTAACAGAAAACAATTTCACAGAAAGAAATGAGAAAAGGTGTGCAAGCTGCAAAGAGAAGCGATGCGCATGAGACACAGAGCTAGCGCATCAAGCCTGAAATTCTAAACTGACTGCATACAACAAAAGAGGTGTCAAGATCACAACAAAAACCTGGTTAGGGATTTAACATTTCTTTGCTGTAGATGCCTGTAGAAGTGAAGTGTGGCACACGCAGGCTTGTAGACGAGTGTACAGGAGTGTAGAGAGTACACGCTGAAATAAGAGACACTGTTTGCAGGGGGGGTCAGTAAGTCATCGAGTCAAAGAGCCTCTTCTGTGTAAGTGTGTGTGTGTGTATATGTAAGGGTATACCAGTCTATCTAAAGAGTTGCCTGAGAAACCAACCAGCTGCTGGCAGTAATTTAGGATGGCCCAGGAGTGTGGGATGTGTAGTCTCTTTCATTACTTGTATAGTAAATTTAACATTTAAGTTTATTTCTCAACTAGCTCAAAAGAAAACGGCAAATTTTTCCAAGCAATTATTTTATTTAAATGACAGTTTATTATTTTTTTTTAATGTTCTTTCTGTACTGTATAAACTCTGGCTAGGATGAAATTCCTACCCTGGAAGATCGACATGTCCGCTCACAGTGCTAACCTTAAAGTAAAAAAGGCACTTTGTTACTTTTACAGTAAATGAGATACGCTCTATCAGTATAAGAGTCAGAAATCAACAAGCAGCGTAAAAGTATTTGTGGTTTGCTGAAGTCCCAAAATCATAGAAATGGCTCTGTGACACTTCCCAGACTGATGTGTTAACTACTTAGTTTCTCATCTGTTCTTGAATTTCTTTAGATTATGTTGATTTTTTATTTTTTATTTTTTTTTAGATTTTTGAACATGCTTCACTATGTCTGTTTCTATTTAAGTTATTTCTTGGTCTGGCAGTAATAAAGCCTGGGTGAGGCAATAAATTTAACACCGCTTTCCAAAATAAATAAATAAGTCAAAGCTCATTCATGATTTAGCATGGGGGCGATTACTTTTTTCACATATGACCAGGTAGGTTAGGATAGCTTTTATTCCCTTAATAAATGAAATCGTCATTTAAAAACTGCATTTTGTATTTACTCAGGTTCTCTATTGAAATTTATGATCTCACTCATTTTGGTGTGCCACATATGCAAAATAATTTTAAAAATCCGACACCAGCAAGTACTTTTTTGAAATCAGCAAATACTTCACAGCACTGTATATTCACTTATTAACTCTGTAACAATTTGCTGATTTTGAGAAAGCAAATATAAATCACTCGTCACAGTTGACTGGCTAGGTTTCTGCTTACCGAAAGATGAATTATAGGGCTGTTCATGTTTTTCCAACACATTGTTGGATGTTGACAAAGACAAAATTCTTAATTCTGGCCAGAGGAGATTCTGGAGTCCTAAGCAAAAAAAAATTGCAGATGGTTTCTGCAACCAGGATTCATCACCATTATCTTATACTGTAAATAGCTAGAGGTTACTCGCAGATCCTGATAGATAGACAGACAGACAGACAGACAGACAGACATGTCAGCCCTGAGAGGGCCCCTAGCGACCTGAGGCTCCAAGCAGTTGCCTGCCTTCACTGTTGAGTCAAATTGAATGCAGCAATTTGTGTTTTTCCCTAAATTTATTTATTATACATTTATACTGCACATTTAACAACAATCATCGCTACAAACCAGCTTTATATAGTCAAGTCCACAACATTAAATACAGGACAAAATTAGAACGGAACTTTAAAAAAAAAAAAAAAACATCTAAAAAGAGGAACTGCTGGTCAACACGTTTGACACCAGCCAAAGACTAAGTAAACTAAGCATGTCATATCAACATACAGAGTCAAAGACTGTAAAGATTAATATGATACAACAAGGAGTGTGAGCACAAGCCTGTCTGAAAGCTTTTATATTACTGAACTCTACTCATCACACAGCACTTCATATAATGCACACTGTAGCAAAGGGTGTCTGGTGTCTATGTATGGGGGTCAGTGTAGAGCCAGGTACTAAGTAATTACATGATTAATTACATAATAAAAAACATGTTATATGTAGATTTTTTATTTATTTTTATTTAAGCAGGTTTTAAATACATTTGAACAAGAGAGTGGCGGCACTGAGGTCTCACACCTCCAGGGTCCGGGTTCGATTCCGACTGTAGGTCTGTGTGCACGCAGTTTGCATGTTCTCCCTGCGCTTGGTGGGTTTCCTCCGAGTACTCCAGTTTCCTCCCACAGTCCAAAGACATGCAGATTAGACCAAATTGCCTGTATAGTTTGAATGTGCGTGTGATTTGGTACCTTGTCAAGGGTGTACCCCGCCTCGTGCCCTAAGTTTCCTGGGATAGGCTCCAGGCACCCCGAGTATACAGGATAAAGTGGTATAGATGATGAGTGAGTGAGGGAATGGAAAGAAGGAAAAAAGATCTTAAGAAATAAAAAGTAAAGAAAAAAAATTAAACAAGGATAATAATACAATAAAAAATGCTATAAAAAAGCAATAATGAAAATGCTAAAAAAAAAAATTTAAAAAAGGGAAAATAGACAAGCAGGAAACAAATGTATATTCTAACATCTATCTGTTTATAGGTAATAAAAAAAAAATTTGTTTAAAAAAAAAAAAAGCAAACAAGTTGGCTGTAGAAAGACAAGAAAGACAAAAAAAGATGAGAAATAATAGTAGAATTAAACATGTATAAATGTATGTAAAGAATAAAAGGAAATGAAGAACGAAAGGAGAAACGAAAATACTACAATAAATAAACAAATAAAACAGACGAGACAACAGAATGAACACATTTCTTTTTGGTATCTCTTCCAAGCAGACACCCATTCTGATCTGTGTCCCAAATCGCCTACCAGCCCACTAAATAGTGTGCTTAATTCCAGCTGTAACTCTGCCAACCGTGCTTTTAAGACGCACTATGAGTTGCGGTTTGGGACATCGCCTTTCAGTACGCTTAGGGAAACACGGACACGCCCTCGTGACACAGAGCCGCCCTGTGATTAAGCCCCGCCCCATCCAGCGCCCTATTGGAGCGTTTCTGAGACGTAACAGATGTGATTGGTTCTTTTGCGTGTCAGTTGTTTTGATATTTATTTTAATTCATTGTCCGGTGGAGAGCGCACACGGCTTGGTTGTTTTCGGTGCGGCCACCCGAGTGGGAGGAAGTGAATAATTTAAATGTCTCCGATAGAGAAAAGAGAAGGAAGGACACGACCGGGGGAATTATTTGACGCGTCTTTTTATTTATTTTGTCTTGTCAGTTCTCAGCCGAGGCTTTGTTTATTAACGCGGAGTGTTTAAAGGAGGTAACCGGTTTCCGTATTGTGGGAATAATAAGTCGTATTTCAAAAGAACAAACAAACAATCAGAGGGTTGTGTTGGTTCCTTATACGAGTCGAGCGGATGGCAAGATGGCAACAACAAAAGGACTGAGCACAGAAGAGACAGACACAACAAACAGCGCCACGTTATCTACAATGGCAGCATCTTTAGCTTTAAACAGCAGGGTTTACTCTCTGGAAGACTTCGATACAGTGGCCACTGTCGGTGAGTGACTTTCTGTCCTGCTGCACGCAGAAACTTTACAGCACTGGTCACTTCCATGCCTACAGCGACGCTGCGTTCTGATTGGTCAGCGGCTCTGACAGGAGTTCCGGCTCCGATTCGAATTCACACGTTACGGTTTCCATAGTAACAGCGCGTCTCATGCACTTCTTACTTCTTGTTTGGCGGAAGCGCCGCAATAATACTAAGCACTAAACACTACGGATGAGAGTTACCAGTCACCTTCTCCTGATACGATATTATAACGATACCTCGGTTAATATTGCGAGTCCGTAAATATCACGATTTTATAAAAATCCCTGTTGTCACTCAATCATCGTCTATACCGCTTTATTCTGTATACAGGGTCGTGGGGGGCCTGGAACCTATCCCAAACTGGGTGCCAGTCCATCACACACACTCACACACTCATTCACACACTATGGGCAATTCGGGAACGCCAATTCACTTAATCAGGATGTCTTTGGACTGTGGGAGGAAACCCACGAACCACGGGGAGGACACACACACACACACACACACACACACACACACACACACACAATGTCCACGCATACAGACCCGAGGCGGGGAATCGGACCCGATTCGATATTACATTTTTCCCTGATTGTGTTTCAATATTAAACCGTTTTCAAAAAAAAGTTGAATGATTAATTAAATGCGGTTTAATTAAAAAAAATTTTGTTTTACTCACTTAATAACCAAGTGCAGCATTTAAACAATACGAATTAACTTCAAATACAAGCGTTAAACATTAAACTTAAAATGAAATGCAACAAAAAGCCACATTGTTGCGTATCTCTAGCATCTAGCACGTATCTCTAGCATCCGCTGTAATTAATATTTCTTAGCAAACTTAACTTAAAAGTAAAAAAAATAATTCACTCCTACCACATGGGATGAAAATGTGTTAATAGTTCAGAATGTACCACCTGTATGATTATAAAGAAGCGATGATGTTTGAATCTAATGAATGCTTTTTTTTGACAATTAGAGCTCGTGTCATTTTGAGACCGGTCTAAGTGTGTGTAATGACTGAGCGAATTAGTCTCAAACCCAGAGTTTGGAGAAAAAGGCAGATCGGAGGCTTTTAACATGTTCGATTTTTGATAATGTAACACCATAAAAATGCGATCTGTAACGTCAATCTGTGATCTGCACTTTTAGATTATTTATATCTGAGGCTGATCAGATATCACGTTCACCAGTCACGGCCAATCAAAGTGAAAACCAAGCGATAGGATCATGTTAAAGCGCTTGTTCTAATGTGTAATTGGTTGTCAATAAGATTTAGTACACAAGTATTTGTGCTCGACATGATCTACAGCTTCATTCCCACTTTCCTGAATTTCATCCCAAACCGTTACCATGTTGAGATTGTAGAAAGATCGCCAGGAAGGTTGTCAGGGTTCAGTATGGCACGGTGCGCCCCAGGGAGAAATCTTAGACATCAAGAAATTTCAAAATATTGACGCAGTTGGTAGGTTACTGGAAGGTGAATCATTTCAGTTTGTACTCAATATGTGGCTTGTGTCTTTTCGCGATGGATCGTATGCTAAGTGAAAAGCCACATCGGTCAATTCTAATTTTTTTGTTCAGATTGGATTTCATGATGGGTTACGTTGGTAATTACAAATGACTTATTTCTGTCATGCATGTGCGCATAGAGATTTTCAAACAATTGATTAATTCCACTGATTCCAGTCCGTCGGCTGTATTTATCGAGGTTCAGAAGAACAAAGAAAGCCGGATGTCTTGTTTTAGCTGTTTTATCAGCTATTGCTAGCACTGCTATGAAATCCCTGCGCTGCCGGTGCTGACTAATGATGTCAGCACCCTACATATGCACAGAGGCAAAAGGTCACATGAATTTTGGTCAGACCCTTCTCATTCAAGTCACATTAACACCTATCAGATATACGGTATATCCAATCTGGGACCACATACTGTACGAACGTGACTCAGATCTGTGTCCCATCAGTGTAAAAAAATGTACCACAGTGAATCTTTGTCTTTGTAGGGCTGCTTTCTGAAGACAAAAAAGGTGAAAGTCTGATGAAGCAGGATAATTATAGGCAGGATGCTTTAATACCTCAAAACAAAGTTTTTGCAGAGTGGCGTCAGTGTGGGCAGAAATGCGCGGACCTGCATCGTCATGAAAGATTACGACGCCCTCGGATAGCAGTCCTTTGTGTTTAATCCGAAGTTCAGGCTTCAGCTCTTCAATAAGCGTCTCACTGTAACGAGCACTGTTGATTGTTGAACCTTTTTAATGATAATGTTCCAATACTGGCCCTTGAGAATCCCAGAAAACTGTAAGCATTGATGAATTTTTCAGCTGATGGTTGACTTTTGAACTTTGAACTAGTGATGAATCCGTGTCTCGTCCAGTAATGATTCTCTTTCACCTTCCTTAGAGTATCGGTCCAAATTTTGTTTACAGATATCCAAACTCTCCTGTTTACGCTCTTCCGTGAGTTGTTTCAGCATCATGTACACCCTCAGACCACAAAAAACTAATCAGACTGCTCTTCTTTCGTGCAAATCACAAGTAAAGCATAAACTTTTCCTCGCACTGCAGTTACAAGTGAACTGATGTAACACATTCACACCTGCACTGCAGTGACCAGGGAGAATGTTTATATCAGTGATGTAAAAGCTGCGTAACCAAGTCAGAACCGTCACAGAACCTTTTCCTAAATCTTGCCAGCCTGGTTTAGCGAAATTTAGCAGACTAAAAGTGGAGCCTGTTAAGATTGCCTCCAGATATAATGATTATAGAATATAATACGAATAGTATTTGAACAATGAATTTTATTCCGTGCAAATTAGCTTTAATAATTAGTCTTTTAAAAACCACTTGTTAGCTCATTCTGGTTATGTCTCATTGAGATGCACTGTCGTAACAGGGACTCCGTGGTGAGAACTTCACCATATTTTTAGACCGTTTGTATTGTGAGTCTCTTCGAACAGTTTCAATAACTGTGTGTCTGGACTGTGACATTTCCTCCTACTCAGAAGACTTCCTCATCATCACCACCACCACAGCGCTCACACCTTTTTAATTAGCTTCGTTTGGCACCTTCTCCTCCACCCGCCACAAAATGATGTTTTAAGCTGGGTGTGTGTGTGTGTGTGTGTGTGTGTGTGTGTGTGTGTGTGTGTGTATACAGAAACACGTTGTTCGTTTGCTTGAGAATGAGTGAAAAACAGCTGGAATAGTTGAAAGGTGCATTAGTCAGGATGGGAGCTCTAGTGGTTAAGTGGACCGGACCAGTTTAAATACCCAAGTGATGTGGTAGTACGAGGGGCGTTCAAGTCAAACCAGGACTTTTGATTGTGCAGAATATCAGAACATATTTCTGAGAGTAAAACCTTCTCCTTTTATGTCTCTATATAAACCCCTGCTACACAAATGCACTCATCCCAGTGTTTCACTAGTGCTTGCATACCATCAAGGTAGAAAGTTTTCTCAGTAAGCCATGATCGGACTGCCTGACTGATTCACATCTGAAACGCTGGCCTCCCAGGAGCTCCTTATTTAATATTTATATTTTAATATGTGCAAATGGCTTGAAGCGAGGTCAGGACCGTACAGCAGATGTGGCAATAATCTCCCAGCAGAGTTCCTGTATTGTGCAAGTGGTGTTGCTGAATGATTGTGTGTACAATTCACACAGACAGATTTGTCTCTTCTGCAAGTTGGTGACAAGTTATCTGTCGATTTTTCAAGGATCAGGCGTCCCACTCGCTGAATGTTCACGGAAACGACTGCAGTGGGATCTGATCCATCTCAGCCGGGGTCGACCTTCGCGAACTTACTGGTTGCTTTAAAAACGTTTGCAACATTCAGATGTTTTACTGAGGCTAAGAGTCTCATCACCGTACTGTGCTGTGTGATGAGAAATTTCATCAAATACCTCTAGCACTCCCCGCACTCGACCATTATCCACCTGAACGCTTAGTGTAAACACAAAAATTCCACAAAATTTATTTTTTTTTCGTTCTTATTTTCAAATTTTCAATTTATTTTACTAATTGTTTTTGACTGTTTTGGGTGCTTAGCAGTTTCCACCATTTTTCCTGAAAGCGTGAAAAGAAAACACTGATGAAAAGAAAAAGACAGTAAGAACATGTAAACAAAATCACACATTTCGACTCAGATGGCAGTTTTCCAAACAATATATATTTTTTCGTTTAAGTTTTGGTTAACGATTCACCAGGTTTCCTTGTACTGTTGTCGACAGATTTCCTAGTCAACCCGGGATCCTATTTCACAGAAATAATGACCCAATACAATACACAGCAGCAATAAAATAGAGCCAATTTCTCCTGACTCCTAATGACAACCTCTTTTCATGCATCAAGGTTTGTTTTGTGTAGTTTTTTTCACCTCGTGTACAAAAGTATAATGAAAATGTGAGCCGCATCGGTTGAGGCAGAACCATGATGACGCACAGTGTATCAGCTTATGTTCAGACACGTCGTCGCATAGCCGTGCGTTAGTAGTCGTCTTGCTCTTTTGTGACCTCTTTGGTCATTGGTGTGTGAATTTGTAAGGATCGCTCCTCCTCCTCCTCCTCCAGGACCTGAGGGATGAGACCTAGTTCACGTGAGGATACACACTCACTACCTCAGGGTTTCATACCTGCAAGTACTAACATGTCTTCTTATCCCAGTTTAAAGTTGTATCAGTGGTCATTAATCAAACACTCTTTTATTATACACTATATCTCGATGATAAAGTTTTGCTGCTGTACTTTAAGCACTATTGCAATTGATTTTGAGCTGTGTCTGTGTGTTTCCTAGGGTTGAAATAGTCGGAAAATAAATACTGCTTGTCAGGCGAACACTCCTATTCCATACAAGTCAAATGATCAAACAGCTCATTTGCCTCTCCATCCGGATGCAAAGTACGTGATTCGACGAACATGAGATCACACTCAATCACATCATCTGTATACGAGAGTAAAAAAAAAAAAAAGAAGTCTTTTCGAAGGGCTTTTAAATGGGTTATTCTGATTTGGGCCGTAGGGGTGTATCACGGCTTGGTACATAGCAATGGTTTTGAGGTCACGTTTTCGCTACAGTAAGGGAAAAAAAAAGATAATACAGTTTTTAGGAAGAGTGCTCCAGCGCTCATTTTTGGCAAGTATTTGTCTCTCATTTTCAGTCCTGAGCGCTTTCAAAGGTATTTTTTTGTTTGTTAACCCCCACGGTAACCTATGAATCATTCAAGCATAAAAAAACAACAACATCTAACTCCAGGCATGAACCAGTGAGAAACGGGTGCAGATGATGACACATGATCAGGCAGGTGATTAGTATACTGGTGATGCTGAGTGGGTGGAACAGACGAGAGGGGAAATGAGGTTGCTGCTGAGGTTATTGTATAAACAACCAGTTTTTTTTATTTTTAACCTTTTTAAGCACTTTGCAGCCTATCACAGTAATACATAGGTTCACATTTACTTTAATCTACCTCGTTTAATTTAACAGGAATAAATGAGGGGTGGCCCAAGACTTTTGCACAGGACTGAATATTGGTGTAAACCACCTTAACGTTCAGCAGTATTTAAATAATTACATTAATTACATTTATGACCTATGTATAAACTGATTTTTGTTTGTCATTAAGCTCTTAAGTGTTTATTCATAACCAGTGAAATTGGAAATTCAAAGAAACTTTATTAAATATTAATTAGAATTTTTAACAGTAGTTATGGTATTAAAAGTCTCTACTATTGCTGACATCATGAAATATCATATTTTATGTGTTAATTACTAATTTAGAAATGAATTACTGTGGAGATTTACGTTTTTCATCTTGGTGAAAAAAAACAACAAAGACAATTGCAGTTCAAATATTTCTGGACGTCTTGTTCAGAGTCTTATGAACCAGCAGTAACCGAAGGCGTTGTCTTTTTACTCATTCATGGTTTAATTTTTAAGGCTGAAGTTAAATCATAAAACATTTTTGTTTGTGTGTGGTGTTCTGACTGATACTGCAGTCTTAAATAAGTTCTCGGGTATAAAATAAACTGACTTCCAAAGTCATCAAATCCCTACATGAATCTGTTTAGTGCATAAGAACTATAAACCCCCTGTGGAATAGATAAAGTAAATGTTATATGCTAGTGATCTGTAGCTAGTGAGTTTAAACTCCCATGAAGGCAAGAGGGTAGAGAACTAGAACAAGATCCTTAACTCTAAACTGTTCAATTTCACACATTCTTCTTAACCTCAAAACTCCTCCAATAGAGGAACACAAAAACAATTTTATTATTAACTAATTATGATCGATTTCTTTTTCTTAGTTTAGGTTTTATTTAAATAGTTATACCTGCAAAACTCTAACAAATTCGTTGCGTTAGACAAATGAAAAAGGCAAAAAATAGTTTCATGATGTACAAGTTAATACTGTAGATACCAGCGCTACAGAGAAATATTATGCAAAACAAACAAAAAAATCAATCCATTACATTTTTAGTGGCGATTTATTAATAAATAATCTTCCGCATTTGAAAAGCACACTGAATATATGTATCTGCCAAGTAATTACATGTTAATGAATGTGTAAAGGGAATTTCACTGTGGGGGGGGAAAAATTGTTTTTTAAAGGATGTAACTTTCTCCACTTGGGAAAGAGACCTCCAACTGAACTGCAGCAGAATGACAAGCATGCAGCATTAGGCCTAGCATAAAAAATCCAATTTGCTGACTCTATGCTGAGACGCCATGGATTTACAGCCTGTGACGAATCAGTTACGCTCTCATCTCGACACTCTTATTACAGAATTTAACATTAGCATGATTAAGAAAGGGCTCGTTTTCATGAATCAGCGGTATCTACAACTCCCCCATGTTTTGGCTTGACGTGAATCACAGCGGAGACTGGGTGCGGCGGAGAAGCGATGCGTCATGTTTTTCTGATTTAAAAGTTTAGGAAAGCTGAGGTAACTTTCTCCAGGCTGTCAGGAAGCTTTTCTGTATCGCTACATAAATATGGAAATGACTGTTAGACCTGTTTAACTGGGTGGGAACATCTGCTACACAGACACGAATGGATCAGTCGATGAAGACTGTGTTGTTCAGGAGATTTTTTGCGGTGGGGGGGGGACAGAAAGTCGTTTTAGGGCGGTTACCGCGGTAATAACGGGTGTGTTTTGTTTTAAGAATGACCCATGTTTCTTGGAATTGACCAGACCATCCAGGAAAGTAGTCTGCGGTTCAGGAACATTTGCATACCTATTTTTCTGAGAGTGCTTGTTTCTAGCAGTTTAGTGTTTGTGTATCGTTTATAAAGTGGAAAATCATGTCGACCAGCCAGACTAAATTAAGGTAAAGGCTCCATGGAGGTAATGGCACAACTGTGACTCGGCATAATGAATCTTTTATTGAACTAGAGTTGATTAAAGTCATGTTTTAGCATTTTATTATGTTCTAAAATGGGATTTATTTTTTATCATCCAGTTAAAGGATGAATAATTGTCAGCTTTTATTGTTATTTTCATTGAAAAATAAAAAGTGTACTGAATTTTATTTCAAATTTGACGCGATTTAATCATAACGTTCCCCCCAAAAAAGATTTTTTTAAAAATGAAAAAAAAAAAAAAAATCTATCAAAACAGTGTAGAAAAAAAAAAGTTTCATAGCAGATTCGAAGAAAGTTACAAACATAATACTACAACGTAGATACAGCAGTTTAATGCAATGTTGATGTTTTTCAATAAGGATCAATGAAGATTCAGTTAGCAGGCGATGCTAAACGCAGTTTCTGTGTAAATTTTGCTCAATGGAAACTTTTATTAGTTATTTTCCAACATATCTGAGAGAAATGTTGATATTCTCAATGCATTCATTTGGTTTGTACTGACATTTCCGCTTTTTTTTTTCTTTTTTTTTTAATAGACAACTTTTTGCTAGCAATCGAAATTAGCTGCCTTTTTTCCCCAGCTGCCTAGCAACAATGTTCATTCTCACAGCTGGCTATTTGAATGAATCAGCCTTCTTGTTCGAAAGCAATTAAAAAAAGAAAAGTAGTTGAATAGATATTTTTATTATTATAATTTTTTTTGTTTAGTACGTTTGAGGAAATGAAATGTAATATGCCGTGTCAGAAATGATCAGAGTCAGAGAATGTCGTTCATTTAGTCACATGACCGAAACAAACCTCGTTTAGGTAATGCTCGTGCGTAACCTCATGCTGCGTCTGCTTATGGCTTAGACACACTCCATTTATTTCCAGACCTGAACAGTCTGCCTGTCGAAGGATTTTTCTCTTTGCTGCTGTATGTGAAAAATGTCATGTGTCAGAATTCCTGCTGATAATCAAGCATTCCATTCTGTATTAGCAGTCCACACACAGGGCTTTCTCAGGGTCAGTATTCGTGCTCGAGTGATCTGCTGTTTGTCTCCGCGCCCGCAGCACATTGTCTGTGTTGTCCCGGGTTGTGTGGAAATAGGTAGGAATTTAAGTTTCGAGAGTCAGTTCGGAGAACAATATCATCTTGTCTGGGAGAGTAATTCGAAGACAACAGACAGCACTTTCCCAGCTGGTTTACTTAATCAGTTTCTATTCTAACTGGATTTATTTCATTTGGAAACACGTTTAGCCGGTCTTGCAAAACGTATGTGACTATTAGAATGGAAAGCTGATGGGAAATGTTTACGGCAAATGATCGAGCATTATTCCATCTTTCTTAATGCAATATAATATTTTTTTCCCTTTTGCAACAAATTAGCATGTCATACATGATACATAGAGTTAGATATAGGCTAGCAATTAAGTCAAATACACTTTATAATCAGCTGCAGAATTATTGACACCCTGTGATATATACATACCAGACACTACATGCAATTCAGAAACACCTATCAGCATTTCTTTGGATTTCGGGGGGGTGGGGACAAAATAAAATAGCCACTCTTTTGCCGACATTCGAAATGATTGACACCCCACCGTTTATTATTATTATTATTTGTTAGACTTCTTGTACTGTGATTAAAGATTAAAGATTTCAGTCTCATTTTAAGATTTATTCATATGCATATTTTTCACTAGGATGGCGAATTTGTGTCAATTCTGCTAATTGTTTGGAGTCATTCTCACATAAACCATGACCAAGTCGTAACAACAGATGGCATCTGAATCCAAACACGTATATTTTATCCAACAGTTAGTTCTGATCGAGCTGGATGAGAGGCATTCCACGAGTGGTGATTAATAGACAGTATAACACCATTGGAACATTTAATTATATGTATCACTCCGCATCCCAGATGTTCGGATAATCGTTAATTACACAAACTGTCGGTCGCAGCATGAGTATCTGCACTGTCTGCCATTAGGAGGAGAGAACGACTACCTGCCAAAAATCACATTTAAAACCAGTCACAGAGGCACTTTCAGCAAGAAAACACATCTGATAACGTAATGTCATCTTTAAAAACACGTCTGAACCATCCATGTTCTAACACAAGGCTGAATTCCAGATTGCTCTCCAACCCCTAATCAAGGGCTCTACTTGGTGTGTGTGTGTGTGTGGATTGTATTGTATACCCTACAAAACTAGTGCACTAGTTTTCCATTTAACGCTATTTGGGATTCAACCCCAGAATCCAAAAAGTTAACAGAGCAAATATTCTGAAGCGAATGGAAATATAAAGAGAAACTTTATAAGATTTACTGCATTACATGGTCATAAGATCTATCACCTCTATGGTCTATTCTTCTCACCTTTTCTCAACATAGTACCGGTAAGAGTTTCTTTTAAAACTACTGGTTATTACACTAACTGTTCCGCGGAAGGACGTGTTGGCAGAGCAAAATAACTGTTAGTAATAAATGATGATTGTGGAACTGTTGTATAAATGCAGTATCATCCTTAAGGTTGTGCTGAATATATTCCCTCTTGTGTGTTACTTAATTATCGTAAAGACAGTAGACAAAAAGAGCATATCCGTTACACAGAGTTTGTAAGACGTGTCCAAACCTACACGCATTAACAACCCAGAACATTTTGAGAACGTTGGAACATAAACACATTTTCTGCGATTATATCAAAGTTGGAGTAAAATGTGCTATCTTTTATTAGTATTTTATTTTATTGGTGGTAGTGTCTCGCTTAAACAGTTATAAAATATCCATACTTAATATATAAATAATATCCAAACCATATAGCTTGTCTATAGCTCTAACAATGAGGAGTGCTCTTTACATTCAGTCGAATCTCTCCAGACATCGAAACTGTGCTTGAAATATTATTTCATATGATTTCAGATCACATAGCACATAGACTCTGGCCTCGAGGTATGTCCTTGCTACCAGAAGGCACGCCTTAGTAATATGTTATTGCTCATGCTTAGGCATTCTCACTTGTTCCTTCACGCTTCCTTCACTTCTCTTAGCGACAGTTACTTGGTTTTCGTGCGTGTAAGCATATAGACACAGTGACTTTTGAGCAACGGCTCCTTGCGTGTTTTGACAGCTTTCACTTTCACCACCACATGATCTTCCCTCTGTAATGTTGAGCAATAACGCATGATTACGTTGTGTAAAGACACAACAGGAATTGGTGGAGATCAGCTCAGGTTGCTTCTCACTTTTTGTTATAGGGTTAAGGGTTTTTGGAAGGAGTCTCCAGTTTCAGCGCATCGTACCACTGTGACTGAAGTAACAACTGAAACTAACCGGTTCTACAGCATTCATCGTTACTATAAATGGATTAAAAAGTACACATGCTTGCCAGATTTTTGCAGTATAGCAGGAATTAACCTACAGTACAGTAGGCATGCTGTTTTAGGAAAATGATCCATAAAAGTAACTACCACCTTGTTGATCATTGTCCTGAAGTTTATCCTGTTAATGAACGAATCTGATGAACTGCAGCTTGTATGTATCGCAGCTGCCAGGAAGATCGATATTTCATCCTCTGGTCAATAAATTATAGACATGAAATGTAATTTAACATATTAAACTTTTTTTTTTTACTATATTAGTCGGAAATACCCCTACGGTAAATATATTAGTAACCAAAAAAACTTAAGTTGGAAACAACTGGACTGGTTAAACACCGGCTATATGTAAGAAATATGCACGTATGCCTATATTTTTCATGTATTTACATGTACAGGTAATAAAGCTGTATAATTTAATTGATTGATTGTGTAATTGAATCAATCTTTTGTTTGCAGATTTTGATTAAAGTAATTTTTTTTTTTTTTTTTTTTTACAAATAAATAATTTACAATTTGATTAAAGTAATTTTTTTTTTTTTTTACAAATAAATAATTTACAAATGTTAAATTATTATGTATGTTAAATAGTCTGAAAGTGACAAAAATTCTTAAAAAATACAACAGCATTTTTATCTTCTGCAAATGCAAAAGTTTTTAGTTTTAACAAAATTTTTGTTTTTAGTGTATATGAGGTTTGTGCAATACCGCCACCTGTCCTATGGGAGTGTAACAGAAGATTGGCAGGGAAAAAAATGGTAAAAATATGTGACACACAGAACATGTCCTCAAAATGCATTCAGATACGTTCGTACACGTCTACAGTCGTCTGGGGTTGCATGTATAGCCGTTACTTGGACTTTTAGCTAACTGTTATTCAATATATTCCCTCCAAGCAAACATTTGGATGGTTGGTGGCCAGCTGTTGTGAATCAGATAACGTCAAACAGGTCCGTTCAACTTTGATTTTGGGACGATTTTTTCAACCATGACAGGACGTGTCGGTGGGACGTCATTTCAACGGTCATCAAACATCCAAATGTTGTTGTTTGGACTTGAAAAAAAATGCTGGGTTTGCACAAGACATGCTTAGTGAGTTCTGTAGGGGCTCAGATGTATTCTATTTTTGTAGTTTTGTATTTCTCCAAGCATTGCACAGTCTGACGTTGGGATCAATATGCTGAAGCGTCCACTCCTATGAAGACTGGCAACCGTCCTGAATGCTTTTCACTTTCTCTCTGTAGAACAGTGAACTCCAGATTGTTCGGAAATGGTTTCCAGATTGATGTGCAGCAACCATTGCTTCTCTAAGACTATTGCTTATGTCTTTCCCTTCTTGGCGTTGTGTTAACACACACCAGCAAACTGCCAAAACCTGCTGAAGATCAGTTAATCAAGGGCTGATGATTGTAGCCATACCTGGCTGCAACTTACCCTATTAAATCCTGTCGAAGCAATAAAGGTGTACTTAGTATTGCTTACAGGTTTTTGGCTTCATTTTTGTTAATAAAGTTAATAATGGCACAGTGAAAAAAAAAGTTATTTGTCTGAGGTTGTATTCACCTAAAACTGACACCCGCTACAATATTAGATGATTATTTATTATGTTTTTACACCAAAAAGAAATGAATATGAACATGAATATAGGTCCATATATCACATTTCTGAATGGGGAGTTTAGTGTAATGTCGGTCCAAAGCACAACTCTAGTTGTTGTTATGATACCAGAATTCCTCAGGTGTCTTTCTCGAGGCTCAGACGTCACCAGGGTTTGATCTATGAGCAGCTGTTTGATTCAGGAATCAAACCGGTTTGGCTGACTGAGTCCCGACTCCTTGACAATGCGATAGCTCCAGATTAGGCAACGAACCCGGGACTGGAGGAACAACAGTTTTTAAGACCTCCTGAAGGTGAACCTCAAGCAGTAATAATGCCTACACCAATTATCACTTATTAACAGTAATGCATTAGTGCATTGAGTGCCTAAGTAAAAAAGTTAACTAATATCTTTACTGGAAATAGAGGAAGTACAGTGTGTCTGTAGAACTCCTTAGAGCTTCGCTTAGCGTGTGATATTTTAGGAGGGTCGGGTCGACCTCACTGTTGCCCTTGATCATGTGTGTAATGTTAGATCAATTACTCAACAAGGCACCCGGTTCCCTAGTGTGGGAGCCGCCGAAAGCTCCACTCTGCTCCGCTCTCCATACACTCATTCCTCAAACACACACTCTCTCTTACACGTAGACTATCACACGTACAAAGTACATATGATATTCATTTCACTTTCATCATTCATATATCATGAAGGGATGAAATATAGTTCCCTTAGAAATGAAGCGCTACTCAGTGAAAGTGAAATATAATAACGAGAACACTGCAAAATGAAGAATTAAATCTATACAATAAACAAGACATTAAACACATTTATGTAGACAACACATTTTTCAAAGTAGTGAATTTTCTTTCTTTTTTTTTTTTAATCTGTGATTAAAACGAAGCCAGCGGCTCAGTGACATCTCGCTGTCTGACGCGTTTTAAAGTATGGGCTAATGGCATTTCCAGCACTACTGGAGCTGTTGTTTGTCAAATTCCCTGGAAGACATTTGAATTGTGGTTAAGTGCATGATAAAGCTTTTTTTTTTTCTCTTTAATGCATGGTGACCTGGAATGTCTGTTTTTTTTTTTTTCTCTCTTTCTTTCTTCCTTTCTTTCTTTCTTTCTTTCTTTTTTTTTTTTTTTTTTTTTTTTTTTAAATACCATATGACATGATGAGAGAGAGTCGAGTCAGAAAACGAGAGGATGCGCATGGGTTCTTAAACTAATCTTCTAATGGCATCACTCACCCTCTGCGTCTCTTCGACAGGCACGGGGACGTTCGGCAGGGTTTTCCTGGTCAAGGACAAGATAACAAGGGGTTTCTTCGCCCTCAAAGCCATGAAGATCCCAGACGTCATCCGGTTAAAACAGGAGCAGCACGTCCATAACGAGAAGGAGGTTCTGACGGAGGTCAACCATCCCTTCCTCATCAGGCTGTGAGTGAGATTCGGATTTTAAAATCTTCAGGTTGGGTGAATCCTAAGGAATTTGTTTACATTTACGGCATTTGGTAAACGCCCTTATACAGAGCTACTTTTCTTTTTTTATCTCATTATACCTTTGAGGAATTGAGTGGTAGGTGCCTCGCTCAAGGGCCCAGCAGTGGCAACTTGGTGGTGCAGGGTTTCAACCTGGGAACTTACAAACACTAGTTCAATGTACGGTGGCTGAGACGTGCGAAACAAAATAACAACAACAAAAAAAAAAAAAAAAAAAAGAACAAAATACCAAATGAGAAAACACAACGACAGTTTAGTCAAACCGGAAAAGGGAGGTAAAGTTTGCAAAAGAAATTCTTACCTCTGATTGGAAGAGACATGTCACTCAAGATGTCTTACAAGAAATATTACAGCCTCGCAGCATTTAAATTTCTGTGAGGCTGCAGTACTTCATGTATATTTTGAGTGACAGATGTCTTGAACAATCAGCAGTAAGAATTAACAAACTGAAAAAGGTTGTCACGGTTTGCAAATGAAATTCTTACCTCTGGTTGGACGAGACATCTGCCACTCAGGATCAGCGGTAAGAAATTCTGATTGCTGTGTTCTTACGCGGTCGTTGTGTTTTTGTGATTTATTTTGTTTTTGTTTTTGTTATTTTGTTTTTGAATTTATTTTGTTTTTGTTTTTGTTATTTTGTTTTTGAATTTATTTAGTTTTTCGGATTTTTCTTTTTTTTCGGTTAATTTGTTTTTGAACTTATTTTGTTTTCAGTTTGGTATTTTGTTTTTAAATGTATTTTGTTTTCAGTTTGGTATTTTGTTTTGAACTTATTTTGTTTTCAGTTTGTTAATTTGTTTTTTTTTAACTTATTTAGTTTTCAGTTTGTTAATTTGTTTTTTAACTTATTTAGTTTTCAGTTTGTTATCTTGTTTTAAAATTTATTTTGTTTTCAGTTTGTTAATTTGTTTTTTAACTTATTTAGTTTTCAGTTTATCTTGTTTAACAAACCGAAAACAAAATAAATTTTAAATTTGTTTTTAAATGTATTTAGTTTTCTGTTTTGTTATTTAGTTTTTTCTGACTTCTCGTCCGCCGTACCAATGCCCTAACCAGTGATCTAGGGGAATAAAGCATATTGAAGGTATGACCCCGTGTTTCAGTTGAAGTGTGTTTCTAATTGAAGTGCATTTGTGTCTCTTCTCACGAACCACATTTAGGTTTTGGACGCACCACGACGAGCGCCTCCTGTACATGCTGCTGGACTACGTGCCGGGCGGCGAGCTGTTCAGCTACCTGCGCAACCGCGGCCGCTTCAGCAACAACACGGGACTCTTCTACTCGGCAGAGATAGTGTGCGCCATCGAGTACCTGCACGCCAAAGAGATCGTCTACAGGGACCTGAAGCCTGAGAACATCCTGCTGGACAGAGAAGGCCACATCCGCCTCACCGACTTCGGCTTCGCGAAGAAGCTCTCGGATCGGTACGCGAACGCTATCGTTTCACACACTTATTTACACGCACAAGGTGAGGCAGATAAATAACTACAGTGTCAAAGCTGTAACTGTTTCATGCCTAAACGAATTCTTTAGGTTTTGTCCTCTGTGTAATTCTGCGAATCCTAAAAACCACTATTATGTGGTGCTTGAGCTAATAATTGTGGGATAATAGATCTCCAAAGGTGCATTTGCTAAGCCTGACCTACTGTACACACTGTTTTAATCCTTAGAAATAGCTTCACTGAGAAATGCTTTCATTTCCTTCCAGCAGTTTCAGCCTCCCTTTATGCACAAACAGGGGCTAGGAAGTACTATACCAGGTTATTTGTTCTATTTGTGGCCTTTTCTTTTCTTTTCTAAAGAGTGTATAGCTGTGTTTTTTTTTTTTTTTTTTTCATTAGACCTAAAGCACTCGTATCAGTTACTAGAAAATTCTCAGGGTCAAACAATCACTGTCTTGTTTTTTTTTTTTAGTAAAAATAAAATAAAATTGGTCGGTTAAACATTTCTAGACTCTTCAGACATGTAGTCAAAGGGTTAAAGGTTGAGAATGTGCCTTGATATTAGAATTATTTGCTTCACAGCGATCGGAAAATGAATTCACACGTTATAATAATGGCTCGAACGTAGTGGATCAAACGTTGGTAAAAGTCTACGGGACGGAAAACACCTTCCGTATGGAAACATGTCGGTAACTCTAATGAAGTTCAGGCAAACTAGATGTAAAAATGTTTTATTTTTCTCCCCTTTGTCTATTTG
Organism: Clarias pachynema; assembly: GCA_030014365.1. NCBI lineage: Eukaryota > Metazoa > Chordata > Actinopteri > Siluriformes > Clariidae > Clarias > Clarias pachynema. The sequence goes on along the minus strand of JAQMYL010000010.1, from coordinate 7,391,360 downwards.
CTCGCCCTGGTTATTTATCCCTGAAGAGAAAGAGAGAGGCACCAGTTTTTCTAAATAACCATGGTGCGATTGAAAACTCCACCAGCAGGGGGGTCCTGTAAGTATAACTGGGAGGGAGTGAAGAAAAAAAAAAAAAAAGTGTGACACGCACTGCGGTGTTCTGTAGCCCAAGCCGACCCCTGTACCTTGTACCTTGGGCTGCGATTAAATTCTTCTGCATTACAGATCGAACAGAGAGGAACAGATTCAGGGAAGGATGCTCTCCGATGTGCAGCTGACCCACTTACAGAGACCGAAAGCATGAAACCAGGAAAATCGAAATGCGACTTTTGCGTCCTGCGGTGTATCCATACTGCCACCCAGTGGCTCCTTTTAATCACTGCTAGTGCTGTTCCGGGATGAGATTGTCACAGGTTTGCCTTAGTCTACTATCTCTCCTGAAACCGCTATCACAATTCATCCCCTTTTTTTAACGTCTCTGTACCGTTCTGGGCGTTCGTCTGGGTTGAACGAAAGGTCAACCGAGTCTGACAACAATACTATATATTGCGTGAAAGCCTCCAACATCCATCTTTGACTGAGTAAGGTTTTATTCCTCAAGCTTCATATCTCAAATTACACTTTTAAGCAACTTGTAAATCTGATGGTTTGTTGTTTTTAGTCTTGCAATCCAGACCAGAAATCTTATCAATAAAAGTGTCCAAGAAATGCCAGTCAAAACATTTAAAATGCCAATCACAGACATTTTCTTTTTTCCTCAGTTTGTCTTCTTTAAACGAGATTATAATTTGGTGAGTGTATCTCATTGTGACAAATATTGTTTGCTCGGGATTCTGAAGGTTGTGGCCAGAAAAGTCCACAACAAATATTAGACAACCATATGAGACTGTCAGTTTTCAGTTTATTTTAACACTCTTGATGTCTTTGCATCTATTGAGGAAATGCTATCGTTTGGACATAAAAAGTCTGATCCAATACTGCTTCGTGGATGAAGACGAGTCTCCCTGACTGCTCCAATCATGTGAGCGTTTCAGAGAGAGAGAAAGATAAAGAGGCGAGGGGGCAACACAGTTTCCCAGCGTCCGTCCGCGCACACAAAATCTCCGTCACCACAGCAACTACGCGAGCACTTCTATCTTGATGGCACCGGCGGCTCTCCCACGGCCGAGAGAATGAACCCGAGGCCAAGCGACACCGAGGGGCCGAGACGAGCCCAGCATGACCACAGAGCACCATTTACTGCAGACCTTTTCCCCGCTCTGTCCGCATGTCCACGGAATCTCAATTTTAACTCGAGCGCTCTGCTAAAAACCACATCCAGTCGCCTAGAAACACTCCAGAGAAGCTGGAACTCTGAACTTTGATGAAGAAAATGAGTTCTTCGGACTCGAAGTCATACATTTCACGCTGGCGGAGGTAATGCGAGGACGAGCCTAATGGAACGTGTCCTTGCAAATTTTCTCCGGATTCGGTTCCCGGCGCTGGGAGCGTAATCAAAGCCAGGGTATTTCACATCAAACGTATAAAAATAAACCGAGGATTGGTTTACATATATAGCAATGTGTGGTTATTTATTATTTGTAATAATACAGAATGTATAAGCAGTAAAGTTTTGAGTGGCTCAACGCAGATAGATTTTCAAAAAGATTGGCTTTTGCCAACAAACTCACTCAGATTTTGACATGATTAGGTCTCCAGGAACGTCTAGATTGCAAGTAGTTTCATCATAGAGGTAGTAGATTAATATCAGTCATTATATTCCACTGTTTTAATTAGTCCTAAACTGAAGGGATTTTTTTTTTCTTTGTTTTTGGTAACTTATCACGTCCAATCAGAGGTGGACAAAGTACAAACCGGATTCCAAAAAAGTTGGGACACTAAACAAATTGTGAATAAAAACTGAATGCAATGATGTGGAGATG
>JAQMYL010000010.1:7372456-7384624 GCA_030014365.1 Clarias pachynema | reverse complement strand
AAAGGAGATTATTGTGTATTTTGGATAAACGCCTTCAGTATTGTTTTACAGTGTAGAAAAAAATACAAATCAGGAACGACCGTGGAGTTAGAAGGTGGGTCCAAAATTTTGCGCCCAAATTATATGCTCTAAAAACATATGCATGTAGATGATGTATGTAGGCCCCTAAATGTCAAAATATGTTACCCATACATGTAACAACAGGGAAATAATATATATTGCTTACATATGGCCAAATAATTTTAACCAGGTGGTTCCAATGTAATTAATGTATTTACCACATGAGACACACACACATTAGTATATACTGTATACACGTTTAACCAACTTTAACCTTTCAGGTTTTAATGTTATGGCTGATCAGTGTATGTGGCACATATTTCAAATTAATACAGTACATATTGATCTATTACATACATTAAAAATTCATATACGTCCATATATTACATTACAGTAAGGGGAGAACTTTTCCTGCTTGTTACACCCATATGAGGACTAATTACCTGGCCTTCATACGGTAACTCAAAAGCACAGCATTTTCCTTGGCATGGAAGGAGTTTGTTCAGAAAATATAATACATCCAGCATCCAAATATAAATGGTCCTGTCTGATGCTCCCCCTGTTTCATAACAAGCTTCAAAATGATATGACTTTCTGTACACAGCTTGTTTAAATCAAAGACAGCAGGGTGCATTTAGGTTTTGGATGATTTTATCATACATATATGTCTGTACAGATGTTTATGGGTCAGTATTTTTATTGAACAAATGGTTCAAACAGTTTAGTGAATTAATGGAAAAAACATTCGATCCATCAGCATAATGACCTCCTAAAAACTGGGTAGCTGGAGTCAGGTTTTTCAATCAGTTTATGTGTGGGTTTGTCCTGTTCCAATCTAAAGCCAACGCACATTTTTATGGATGTTGAATGCCTTAGTTCTTTCTTTCTAGACCTGTCAGTTTAACCAGAAATTCTTTGACATTCTGGAGATTAAACATTGTGTTCCTCTCTTGAGATTTCACTGGCATTCTGTTCTCTATGTTTGTTTTTTCTCACTTGACCCCAAACTTGAAAGCTGATTGTTCGGAAGGCAGAAAGGGAGGTTTTTTTGGCAATTTTTTTTGGGACTTTCTGCAAAGCTAGCTCGGCTCCAAGAACCCATCTTCACACTGGCAAACTGGTCCTTTATCCACATTAATAAATCTGGAGCTAAAACTACCTTTTTAGAGCCTTAGCCTAAGAACTTAAAGTTAAAGGTAAAGTTTATATTGTTGTTGAATTTCTGCAAAAATTGCTGAGAACCCGAACAAACAACTGTAAGGATCTTGGAAATGCCTTTGTGCTGAAAACGTTCCTATGCCCACCTAAAGTTTCTGACGTCCTTAAAGCGTTCCTAAGATGGAAACACTTAAATTTATTAACTTGAAAAATCTTAAAAAGTCTCCTGCATGCCAAACCCACCCAACATAGATTGTGAAAAGGGTAACTTGTGGAAACCCAGCTAATGTTTGTGAGATCCCCAAAACGTTCCTGTAGTGGAAATCCAAATAAATGTTGCAGACTTCCTGAAATAGCTCCTGCAAGGGAAACCCATCTAATGTTCTTGTGAACCTGATAAATTTCCTGTCACATTTCCCACCTAGTTCCTGAGATCCTGGAAAGCTTTTTTTTTTTTTTTTTTTTTAAACCTACTTAAGAGTTCTAAAATGGTGAAAAGAATTATTGAAGCAAAATCCCACCTAAAGATCTTCGCCTAAAAATTCCTGTGGTGGAACCTAAAATACCTGTGATCTTTAAAAGATTTCTGTTGTATGCATGATCTTAAGTTCCTGAAAATGTTCCTGGGATCCTGAACAGGTTGCCGTGGTGAAAAATACCTGATTATACAGGATACTGTAGTCTTGGGTTTGCTATTTGTCCTAGACTAACCTACATGCATCGTAATATCCTTACGCCAGATTTGTCCTTCGTGTTGATGCAATAATTTACATCCTAAAACCTACTAAGACCGTTAATTACTCACAGCTGGTGAAAACCGATGATGAGATCATTCAGAAAAACTAAAAAATCTTTTATGCGCATAATAAGTCACAAAAATTGCTAAGCCTTGCTTGGTTTCTTTGTTTTAAAGCAAAGATTAAAAAAGAATTTTAACAAGAGTTAAAAGAAAATTCTTTAGTCATCACTGTCACTATGACCGTTCTAAAGTGCCCTAAAAGTACAGGCTGCACATGATCCATTATGTCACTGCTCATCTACTGTATAGTATGTGTAGAAGTTGAATGCTGTAAATGTTGCAAGAAATCAATCAACTTTACACTGAAGAAATCAAGATTAGAAGATGGCTGATCATTTTTTAAACTGGAAATGCACTGGCAGCTGGTCCTATGGTGGAAATACATTTTAAAAACTTTATTATCTAATTAATTTATCTGATGAACATGAATTTGACATTTTTTATGTGTGTTTTTGCAGCAGTAACTTCAGCTCCTCCATCTGACCTTTCTCTGTTCTAAATGCGCTATACAGCTTCTCCCAGACTACTGCGTAGTGGAAAAAGTGAGACCCGCCCGTCTTACTTCCCAGCCTCTTTCGAAGTGTTCAGTCCTGTGAGACAGAGACCCGCTTTTGGCCCTTGGCCTTTTTTCCAGTTCTTTAGCACACACGCATGCACACACACACACACACACACACACACGCACACATTCCCCTTTTCCTCCTCGTCTTGCATACACTTATAGACTCATTCAGACCTAAGTGGCTCATAGAGCTCTTCTGTCTCGTGTGTGCTTTGTCCAAAGGCTTACACCAGCTCTTAAGAAATGTAACGAGTGCTTCACAAAAGAGCAGTCTCCTGCCTGGGGCATTTAGCACTGCGTGAATGCAGAAGTTTTTTTTCTGGTAGTCAGGGTGGTCTTGGAAAAGCACACAGTTAAACAAGAGTATAAATATTCAACCAATTGCAGTGGTGCTGATCAGCCTGTACTGATGCACAGCATTTGTTTATCAGGTAAAAACTGGGAACAGATTTGGGTATCACTGTTTACTTTCAGTGAAGGAAGTGTGACTATGTCGAGTCACGAAGGCAGGGACTTGGTACCTGACAGTGACCGTTTGAGAAGTTGTGGCTTTGGGTTTCAGAGAAAGAAGTGTTGCCTCTGTGTGAGCCAGGGTCTTGGGAAAAGTATGTGACCTCATTCCTGCCATTATAGTACAGGAGGTGTGGTCTCTGTGCTTCAGTTCCACTTAAGGAGATATGGCCTCAGTGCCTCAGTTCCACTTAAGGAGATATGGCCTCAGTGCCTCAGTTCCACTTAAGGAGGTTTGGCCTCTGTGCCTCAGTTCCACTTAAGGAGGTTTGGCCCCTGTGCCTCAGTTCCACTTAAGGAGGTTTGGCCCCTGTGCCTCAGTTCCACACTAGGCGGGTTGGCCCCTGTGCCTCAGCTCCACACTAGGCAGGTTTGGCCCCTGTGCCTCAGTTCCACACTAGGCGGGTTGGCCCCTGTGCCTCAGTTCCACACTAGGCGGGTTGGCCCCTGTGCCTCAGTTCCAGTTAAGGAGGCGTTACCTCAGTTCCAATAATGAACATATGGTGTGGCTTCTGTGCCTCAGTTCCATTAAAGAATGTGTAGCCCCAGTGTCAGTCCCAGTACACGAGGCATGGTCTGTATCTGTACCAGCTGAGAAGGTATGTCCTCTGTGGCTCTCAGTCTTCAAAGGCATAGTCTTTTTGTCCTTTTTGGGGGGGATTTCAGTTCCAGTAAAGGGGTCCTGGCCTTTGTCTATCACTCTCACTTAATTTTTTATCTTCCTTAAATTGAATAATTGCTTACACATTAACATGTGCATCATATTATCCCAGAAGAAGAAATAAATACCAAGAGTTTGAACATATCCTGAGGCATTTGTGCATCAAGCTAGATTTCTTGAAAGACCTGAGTTGAGGTAGTTTCCATTTCCACTTTTTTTTTTTTTTTTTTTTTTTATCATGGAGGAAAGTGATATGTCCAGCTTATGGACTTATGGAAACCTTTACCAGTTGGCTTCGGGGACAAGATAATGTCTACCTCCCAAAAGTTGGATCTCTAAAACATCAACTGGTGTTCATTTCAGTATAGTCAATCTTTCAGCAGTGGCGTCATAATAATAATGAGTAGTTTTACACTGGCTCTGGTGTGAAAAGTTTGCTTTGATGCTCTACTACAGTCGAATGCACTCACGTTAAGTGCTTCCACCTGCTGCACTTTCTTGAGCCAACTGTCAACATGCGTTACGTCTGTGCGTCTTCAGGCTTATTATACCCTTATGCAGGTGTAATAGTACAGCATGTCGCTGATTTTTGCTTTCCAAGCCTGAAGGAGGACAGCAAGATGGACGTTTCTGTCCACACTCACTCCGTTTAATTGTCTTTATCATGCTTTTTTTGGGAATTCCCAAATACCTGTGGTGTTAGAGTGGAAAATTATTTTAATCATTTGCTTATGCATCTTGAATATTCATATTCTTTGTCACTAACTCCTACTTGAAAAGTCTCATTTTGCTTGTAATTTTTCATCTTTTGGCAGGCATATTTGGTCGGTGTCATCAGACTGCTGCTAAATCAGTTATTGCAATCAAGCTGTATGACCTCATACAAAGGCCTCACGTTGGAAACCCAAAAACCCCTGATCTGCTACTAGTTTGCGTTTTCTTTCTTGCTGCTGATAAACATTTTGCTATTAAAGGGCACTATTCAGTCCAAGCTGTTAGTGTTGCTGGCATTGATGTCCTGTTAGTTAAGAGCAGGTGACTGAGACTTAAGTATACAAGGGCTCACCAAAATTGGACAATAGAACACGTTGCTTGGTCTGAGTCTTAATTTCTGCGGTGACATTCGGACAGTAGGGTCAGAATTTAGCGTAAACAACATGCAAGTGTAGATTTATACTGCCCTGTGGCGGTGGTGTTGTAATGGTGTATGGGAATATAAGTCTTGGTACACTTTGGGTCCCTTGGTACCTGCATATTGTTGCCGTGTCCCGTGTCCATTCCTTTATGACCACAGTGTACCCATGTTCTGATGGCTACCTCCAGCAAGACAAAGTGTCGCAAAGCTAAAATGATCTCAGACTGGTTTCTTGAACATAAGAATGAGTTCACTGTACTTAAATGGCCTCCACAGTCACCAGACATAAATAAAATAAAGCACCTTTGGGAAGCAGTGAAATGGGGGGACTCGCATCATGGACGTGCAGCCGACAAATCAGCAGCAACCGCATGATATTGCCATGTCAGTACAGACCAAAATCTTTAAGGAACGTCCCTGCACCTTGTTGAATCTATGCCACAAGCAATTAAGGCAGTTATGAAGAAGAAAAAATGTGGTTTAAACCAGCATAATCAAGACGTACAGTACCTAATACCTTATATCAACATGTGGCAGGAAAAAAGTACCGGCTCATTAGACTCCAAATGGCTTTGAATAGAAGAATTTAGAAGTAAATCAAATTTGACAGTCCTAATAAATTGTAATGCGGTCTAGTTGATGTGTATGTAGTGAAGGACTGGGTGTAAATGTAAATGCTGGCACAGTAATGACTCACAGTCTGTCTTCTGTATATGAAATTATATGGATTTTTTTTTTTGTTTTTGTTTTTTTGTGATGGATGGGGGATTAACATAACCAAGCAACTGGAGACATGATTTGTTACTTTTCATCACTTTGCATGGATTTACTAAATTCTCTGCCAACAAGAGAGTTCTCTCCTTAACATTGTGGTGGTGTTCTCTTTGTCAAATGTGCTGGAATCTTTGGTCTTCTTATCTACACTGATGGCTTTCTGCCATGCTTTTAATTCTGTGTTGATATTTTTTGCAGGTACCCACCGTTTTTTGACGATAATCCCTTTGGCATCTATCAGAAGATCCTGGCGGGAAAGCTGGAGTTTCCACGGCATCTGGATTTCTATGTAAAGTAAGCTCAAGCCAAACAATGGCAAGACAAATGAACGAGGCTTAATTACACGTTCTCTGCTAACAAGGTGACTAAAAAGGACAGAGTTGGCTTATTCATCAAGTTGATTCATTCTGTTAATGCGCTGTCTTGTAGATGGGCTCGACTCTACAACCTACACAGGGCTAACTAAAATGTAGTCTTGGAAAAAAAATCCACCCAAACACTCGTGTGCTGCAATTTAATCTTCCTAGTGCTGATGTGAACCCATTAGCTCGGGCCTGAGACAGCTGCCATGGAGGAATGCACACTTGTTACTCTCTCTCTCTCTCTCTCTCTCTGTCCTTCTTTATCTCTGTCGCTTGCCACCAGGCTCACTTGCACGGCACTTCTGTTCACACACTATACTCACACAGGCTTATGCGGTATGGAGAGGTGACTTGATGTGTGCTATCAGTCATCCTAATACACCTTCATAAAGTGAAAGGAAGATTGATCAGACCAGCAGGCATTCTGTTTTGTTTCACAGCCTTACATATGGTATTCCTCATAATCCTTAAGCAAGAATATCATTTTAAACCTTGCTGTAAATGTGACTAAAGAACGAAAGGATTACAGTTATAAGTATATTGTTTGGAATGAACAGTTAACATATTCTGAACAGGTACAGATATGAATAGATGATGCTTAATGAACCTAAAACCTACAGTAGGTTGTGTTAGATGTTAGTGGTTCGCAGGGGCATGGAGCCTATCCCTAGACCTGAGACAAGATTAAAACCTCTAGCCCTGAAGTATATTCACGTATTTTATACAACTGAGCAGTTGAGGGTTAACGGACTTGCTCTAGAACCCAGCAGTAGCAGATGGGCGGAGGTAGGATTTGAACTCACAACCTGCTGAACTACATTTGCCCTGTGGTAATACTCTTAACATTGGCCAATAGTGAAGTGATGTGAGAAAGTATTTGCTCCTGTTCTTTGCATTTTTGTCAGAAGTAAATGAATCAGGCCCTATGTGAAAAAGTAACCCCCCCCCCCCACGCCTCCTTGCCACATCCAGGCCTGATTACTGCCAGACTTGTTGAATCAAGAAATCACTTAAGTAGAACCTGTCTGACAAACTGAAGCCACCTAAAGATCTCAAAAATCAGTCTGGAAGGGGGTCACATACTTTTTCACAGCGCTGTGTTTAACATTGTGGTGGTAGTAGCAACCCTGCATTATTCATATTTTATGCCTTATGTATTGTGCTGAATGGTTTTTTTATGAAAACTATGTACATGTGTGTTCAGGTCAAATGTAGTTTGAATGACTCAAACTCTAAACATGGCGTTTTGCTGATAATGCCCAGCGATGTGCTAAACTTTTAAGCTATCAAATGTATAAATTCCATCTTATCAGCCAAACAAGAAGCTTTCTCAAGCCTAACGTGACCATCCATGAGAGTACAGCGACTCATTAACATGATAACACCCTTTCCCATACTATATCACTGGACTTCAAGGGCTTCTGCACACACCAAAGACATTTGAAAGCACTTTGATGGACAAAGATACAGACCTTTAAGCCAGGGGCATTTGTTCGAATGGCATTTTGACAGCACCAAGTAGGCCAGCCTTCAGTCAGATAAAAGCTGGATATCAGAAGAGGCAGACAGAACATTATGCAAGAGAAGTCTCATGCACCAAGCCAAGTTAGGATATCCAAAGCGTCACTCACATGAACATGATAAGGCAATAAGCTAAAGAAATCTGAGGCCCTTGTTGAGATGCAATACCAACCCAATATTAACGATTGTTTTATAACGTTGTTTTATCCTGCTCATATTTTTGCAAGTTGCCAGTGTTTTATTATAATTAAATTATTATAGAGACATCTTACATGTACACATTTATATTTAATGTGTGTGAAAAAGTGTCGGTTCCAGTTATCACATATGTTATAGCAGCTGCAAACAGTGGTCCCTTCACCTTGCTTTATTTTTTCATTTCCTACTGCAGTTAATACGACACGAAAAAAATACCAAGCAACTATAACATATGAAGGGTTGATCCACAAAAACAGATATCATCTTTTTTGTCAGTGATCACAAATCATACTTTTTATTATCCATTCACTAGGATAATAAATGGAAAGGAAACAGGAAATATAAATAAGTAAAAGTACCTCATCCGATTTAAAATTCAGGATGTAGGCACGGATAGAGAATTATACACGGTAGTCAGTTCACTTAATTTCAAGAATGGCATTTTCTGTTTCATATTATCTGCCAGAAAACTCGCAGCTGACGTTTGAGACTTCTTCCATAAATGCTCATCACAAGCTTGTAAAATAATAACGTTATTTAAGAAGTTTATTATTAGCCTTAGATTATGTGGAGTGTCCATTCTACTAGAATTTCAATGAGCTGTTACTATAGAAACTATAACGTATGAGAGTATCAATAGACTCAAAGCTGCTGTTGTAGTTGATGAGTCAGCATTTTTGACCAATCGGATTTGAGAATTGAACAACGGTCCGGTAAAAACTAAATATCAAAATAAAACAAATATTACACAATGCCTACTGCAATATGTCAGCAATATTTGTTGTATAAAATTAATTTGAGATTTCTGTGTGAGGCTACCAGTGGGAAGAGCTGAATGTCTATAGAGTAGGAGTGAGATTTATAACCGTGACTGAAAGCTTTCCTGTGCTGTCCTCATGTAGCTTCTCTCTCTGTCTCTGTTTGTTTCTATTCAGAGACCTCATCAAAAAGTTTCTGGTGATTGACCGAGCAAGAAGACTTGGGAACATGAAGGTGAGAAGTTTGTTGTAGTCAAATGACCTGTCCACTTTATTTTAATTAACTTTTTTGGTGTTTTTTTTTTTTTTTAATAAAAATTTTTTTGTAAGTCTTAGCATCAAAAATTGCTACAATATTGTCAGATTTCTTTTTTAGAAGTCTTTAAAAAAAAAAATAAAAAAAAAAAAGCACCACTAGTACTGTATGGTAATTGGTCTTAGTAGCAACAAATGTGCTTACCGTATGTTTCCTACTTATTTATTCATTTATTCTTTTTTTTTTTTTTAGGAAATTTGGTACAGTGGTTCACTTTTAACTACCTTCACATCAGTTTTACTATGTTGCTCATGAACTACCAGTAGGGCAAATTAAGACAGAAATTTACAGTAATAACTCTAGAAATTACAGAATAACAGTACAAAAAAGTCACTGTTCGGTACTTACCTTTGTTTTGAGGTCACAGTCCAGTATATTTTTATTATACTGAAGTGGAAAAATTCATTTATTATTAATTGAACATATAATTTGTAGAAACTTGTAACAGTGGAAAAGTGGCCATGATTTCCAAAACTCACATATTTACTGTACGTCTAGGTACCTAGATACTAAGTTTAAGTCTAAGAATACTAACAGCATTATCTAGTGAAACTAATGCAAACAGTGTTTCTTTTAAATAAGGGATATTTAAAAAACCTTTTTAAACATTATTTAAACTATTTGCTACTGGCGATGTCACTGTCACAGTTTTTTGACAACTCCGTGAACCGTCGTTTCTTGACAGAGTAAATAGGGAGTGCTTCTGTCATAACATTAAATGCTACAGCAACAAAATTCAACTTTGGGTTTTATTCCCAAGGTAACCTGTGTCCACCTTGATACATTTACCGGGAGATGGATAAGCACACATGCATACATGATGTGTCTGAAGATCTCTGTTTATTATCAGCAAAGAGAGCACATTTAAGCTTTCAGCCAGGGAGATTTGGTCCATATTGGCATGACAGTGTCATGCAGGCCCTGCAGATTTGTCTGCTGCATATCCATAAAGCAAGTGTACCGTCCCAAGGGTGATGTACTGGACTGGGATCTGGTGATTGTGAAGGGTGTTTATGTACAGTGAACTCATTGAAATGTTCAAGAACCTCTGCCAACATGTTGTGCACCCATAGATGCTCTTTGGCATACATTGGTTAGAACGAGATGTGATTACTGAGTTACTGTTCCATTGTTATTAGCTCAAACCAGTCTGGCCATTCTCCCTCTGGCCTCTGGCATGAACAAGACATATTCGCTCTGAAAAAACTGCCCTTTTTCAGGCCATTCTCTGTAAACCTGAGAGGTGGCTGTGTGTGAAAATTCTAGTAGATCAGTAGTTTCGGAAACACTCAGACGAGCCCGTCTGGCACCATGCCTCGTTCAAAGTCACTTAAATCACCTTTCGTCCCCAATCTGAAGCTCAGTTTGATCTTCAGCAGATTGCCTCGACCATATCTACGTGCCTAAATGCATTGAGTTGCTGCCATGTGATTGGCTGATTAGATTTTTTTTAAAGAGGAGTTAAACAAGTGTATCCAATGAGGTGACTGGTGAGTGTATAGTTTTGACCAAACTACAAACTTTTTTTCAACTGATCTGGTCCATTTTATGAATCACGACCATCAGTAAAGTTCTAAGCAGTTTAAAGTTCTCTAAAAGTGAAGAAAATTGGATTAAAAGATTGAATTCAAACTGCATTACAAGAGTCTGAACAGTGTGCATCTGACTTCAAGCTGAATTGACTTGGCTTTTGTCCATTTGGCTATGGAGCACACGTTTCCAAGGACTTGATCAAGGTGTGATGTGAGGAAATTACCCTTACCTAGTGGAGTTTAGCCTATTTTCCAGAAGTGATCCAAAAGCATCAGTCAATTCCTGACTCTCTGTCAAACATATTTGAAATAAATTGAACACGGTACCACTTTTGTGACAACCTGACATACATCTGTGATCTGCTATTATAAAATGAATGATGTCTGAAGTGAATTAAAAAATATATATATGGATTCATGAAAATAAATCTTAGTGTTGTAGAATTAAAAATTTCTTCTACAGAAGTACGGTAAGAGTGAGCATGGAAAGAGCGACTCAAGACCCTGTCTCCCCGCTGGGCTTGAATCCCTCAGCAGGGTCAATTAGGGTTGTTTTAACCAGGTGCAGATTTCCATTTAAATGGCAGTCATGTTTCTTATTGTACTGTGCTGGAGCAGATTTGACAAATTAGCATTTGGAGTGGCACCCGAATCGTGCTTGGAAAGTTGTTGAATGCATATGCATCCGTTTCCATCTTCCCATCAACTGTAGTTATAGTAATAAACCCACAGATGATTATTGATAGCAAATGTGGATTGTCGTCCCACTTGTAAGACCCGTATACACTGAATAGCCACGGCGTATGTCAGAATATCATAATATGGTGTCCATGCAGAGAGCATGCTTGGATTAACTTCTCACAAAGGTCTTTGATGTTATTTTATTGCTGTCATGGTCGTTTCTTTCTCATCTGTCTCACTTTTCCGTTGTCTCAGCATGAATTTCTAACTTTATGGTTACAAGACAACGAGACTAAAAAAAGAGCATGACGAATATAGAGCGTACTCATTCACAGAGGGAATATGGACACGGCTTTACACTTCTGTAATACATCAGCTCGAAGGTCGATTCAAGATATTTTATAGTGCTGAAGTCATTTATAAACATACCACATGTGTGAACCTTTCTGTTTCCTTTTTCCTGCGTCCTTGACTCCTATTGGCTATGAATTACCATATTGAGGATGAAAGGGCTTTCAATTTCACAATCCCTCACTCTATCAGCAAATCTTCCTCAAACAAGGCCATGTGCATGAGAATTTTAGTTTGGCTGTGCTCCCATGTAGCGAGAAATGCTTTATGTTAGCATGCATGTGTGTTCTTTTATCGATTTCTTATTTTAGAAATCTTTAAAATCTGAAGTTTGGTCCCTTTGCTTATCTTTCTGAAGTCAGTTACAGAGGTCTGTGTGTGTTTCTTGTTTGGCAGAATGGAGCAGATGATGTGAAAAAGCACAGGTGGTTCAAGACTATAGATTGGGATGCAGTGCCTAATAGGAAACTAAAGGTAAATCTTTCTCATTTAGATTTAGCGTTCATATGATTTCCATTGTCAAATGTTATAGCCAGATCTTTTTCAATAAGGTGGAATAATGTTAGAATAAGGTTATAATGGGGCTACTTTTATTAGGATGCCTATACAGTGGAACCTCGGATTACGAGCATAATTCATTCCGGAAGTAGGCTCGTATTCCAAAACACTCGTAAACCAAATTTAATTTTCCCATAAGAAATAATGGAAATTTAAAATTATTCGTTCTACAGCCCAAAAAAATAAATACATAAAAATAATTTATACAAAATATAAAGTAAAAATAAAACAA
>JAQMYL010000010.1:7333511-7364641 GCA_030014365.1 Clarias pachynema | reverse complement strand
ATTTGGTTTACGAGTGTTTTGGAATACGAGCCCACTTCCGGAACGAATTATGCTCGTAATCCGAGGTTCCACTGTGTGTATATATATATGTATCTGTGTATATATGAGGACTCTTGCTGCTGCATTCTGGACTAACTGAAGCTTGTTTATGCACCTAGTTTAACAACCATACAGTTATCTGGTTTTTCTCATCTAGTTTTGCTGAGACGTATAACTGTGTGTCATCAGCATAACAATAAAGGTTGAAGTAGTGTACTGTATGTGTCTGTGTTTTGAGAAATTGAGTTTTTATCTTGCTATTGAGGATTTTGGATGTTTGCGAATATGTTGTGATGATGATATCTTTGTGGTCCGGCACATATGATTTAAATTCTTTTTGTAAATCTCGGAGTGTATTAGTTTTAATGGATCTGATGAGTCTCCTAGAATATCCTCATACTCTAAGAGCTTTGAACAATGTCTGAATGGTCTCGTGTACATGTTGTTCGAATGAGCAAATTCTATAAAAGTGGATAATTTTGAGATTTAACAATATCTTTGAAGGTATGTTTAGGATGGAAAATGCCTTTACAAAGTAATGAAAGTGAGTCTGTGGGTTTGAAAAGGACTTTTGTATGTAGTGTTTTTGCATTACTTATTGTGGGAATAGTGAAAACTGTAGTGTCTAAAAAAATTGTTATTTGAAGGGTGAACCGTTGCTTTAACCTTAGTATGTTTGTGATGTGAGTTTATGTGGCAGATTGATGAAGGTGTCAAATTGTTGTTGATCATGGCGCCAGACCCCAAAGATATCATCTAGGTATCTGAAGAGACCATTTTTGGAACAGTGTCTCCTTCTATTCAGCCATGTAAATGGTCGCTTACACTGCAGCAAACTTTTTATCCATTGCTGTTTCCTATACCTGTAAGTAAATCTGCAGATCAAAAATAAGTCATTTCTGGTCAGGTTAATCTCTAATAGCTGGTCTATCAATTATCCCAAACTTTTGAGCGGTCGTGTATATACTGGATATCGTGCCAGTATGTCATCTGCCGTGACCTTCTCATGCTACACAATGTAGTTAGAGGATATAGAATATAGTAAGACCCACAAGGTTTGTTCTTTGGCTCCCATAAAGGTCTATGCTCCATCTAATTTATAAAAGCATAATTTGAGGAAAGTTCAATGATGGAGTCTTTTTTATAAAAAATATTTTAGTTGTTGTTTTTTCTTATGCCAGGTTGGATGTGCATCGATTCCAGTAGCTAATATATAACTGGCTAGGCAGCATGACAAAATCTAGTTGACTATTGCTTATTAAAGGATAATTTACTTCTTGATTATCGGCAAACTATAGCACTAGCCAAAAGTATTAGGCCAAAAGTGAAATTCCTTGTTTTAATGATACTCTTTTTTTTTTAAAAACAATTAAAATCAAGATAATAAGAATATTTTGTTATTTTATGCAGTAAAATTGCTATACAAAAATCTATATTTAGTATGAAGTCATTTATTCTTCAAAAAAACAGCTGAATACAACTGGGCATCGAGTCATCGGCTGTCGCTCGCTCACTCCATGCTTGCTTGATTGCTTCCTGAAGATCATGGACAGAAAAAGCCAAAAAATAAAAAAAATTGCCAAAACTGTTTTACAGTAATTCACAAGAAAATTACTTTATTCTTCTGTAATGTTCATGAGAATTATTTTTGGGCATTTTTGTGCAGAGTTGGACGCCCTGTCCTGCCACATATTTGTTCCATCCATTAAACCAAACCAGCTGATACCAATTAGTAGAACTCTTAAGCCACTAAGGCGAGAACTAATCAGTAACATCACCTGTCTTGTGCACATGGGGAACTAATAATACATGGCTTATGTTTTCTTAATACTTTTGGCCACTGTATTAGTCATGCATTTTCTGCCACAATGGCATAGTTCCTGTATAAGGAAAATCATCCAACAATTTTAGGTAAGGAATAAAAGAACTTTTTTACATGAAAAGAACAGAATTTCTCACTCACTCATTGTCTATACTGCTTTATCCTGTATACAGGGTCACAGGGGCCTGGAGCCTATCCCAGGAGACTTGGCATGAGGCAGGGTACACCCTTGAATGGGGTGCCAATCCATCGCAGGGCACATACACACACACACACACACACACACTACAGGTATTAACACTACAAACACCAATTAGCCTAATTAATCTGCATGTCTTTGGACTGTGTGAGGAAACCAGAGTACCCGCAGGAAACCCACCAAGCACGGGGAGAACAAGCAAACTCCATGCACACAGACCCGAGGCAGGAATCGAAACCGGATGTGCAAGGAGACTGTGCTAACCACTATGCTGCTGTGCCGCCTAATAAATAAATGATTTTATCAAATGATGAAATTCTATTACTTATTATTTGTGCATGTTTAACAGAAGTAGTTTTTATTTAAATACATTTTCTCCTCAGCCCTTTGCTTAATTCTGTTCCTCTTGAATAAAGCAGTATTTTCATGCTGGAGTGTTTCGCCTTGATTTATTCATTTCTCTTCTCCGTGGTAATTTTCGAATCCCCTGCTGGTCTGGATGAATGAGCCTGTCGATGAACGTGACGCAAGAGTCTGTTTTTACACCCACTGTGTCCCCAAATGCAAGATGCACTCCTCTGAAGTTAAATGTTCGATTTTAATTGCATTTAGAGCTGTTTAAACAACTGTGACAGTCTGTTAGTAACTTAATGGCTTTTTTATGATAATATGTTTAAGGTTTCACAATCTTTTTACACCCGAGGACACTTTCATTAGGAAAAAATATCAATCACTGTTTCCTCTTACTACAGACAAAAGAATGTTCAAAGGTAAATTTAGGCACGATAATATTATTTCATTTATATTATTTTATTAAATTCCTGTCCATGGAATATGTTTTAAAGAAATTCCAATTATTTCCAGTGAACACTATTAAGTTATGTTGTATTACTACACAGTGAAGTTCATTATTCTTTTCATATCCCTGCTTTTCGTTAGTAGGCTGGGCTCAGCCATTATATGGCAAATAATGGGGCAAACCAGGTTAAGAGCCTTGCTAAAGGGTCCAACAATGGCAATCTGGTGGAGCTTGGGTTTAAACCGCCGACTTTCTGATCAGTAACTCAGAGCCTTAACACACTCGGCCACCACCACCCCTTAACAGGTATGATAACTTATAATGTTGGGTTGGGATAATAACTGCCCTTTCTGCTTATGTGACACAGATGTTTTGATGCTGAGAGCCATGGTTCTAAGGTCGTATGATGAAACCTTTCTATAGTCTTCTTTATATGAAACACCACAAAAATGCATTGCAAATTGCAAAACTGTTTAAACATTGCATCGAGATGACATTCACACTGTATGACATATGTGTCTATGTCTAATGTTCTGACATATTATTATTAACTAGCCCTGACATTATGCACAGCATGTCATGAAGGTGTTTTACACGTTAGAAATAATCAGTGAGACAATATACTTCCTTACATGTTGTGTAAGCTCAAAGGGCACTGGTGGCTCAGTGGTAGATTCCCAGTCATCACCCAAACCCTAGCCACTGGATGCAGTGCCAGTCCCAAGTCTGGATAAAATGGGAGGACGTCCGGCGTAAAACCTGTGCCAAGCTTGTGTGTAAGCACCAGAAGGTCTGTTGTGGTGACCCCTTGGCGGGAGCAACCGAAAGACTAACAATAAAATGTTGTATAAACCCAAACGCCAGCTCTCATTCGCTCTGAACTGGAAGGTGGTGAATGACAACATCATCTTCTTTCATTAGACTCGTCAAGGACGCGCTGACCTTCTTCAAATCCAATATGGCTTGTGCAGATTTGCAGTTTTAAGAAAAACTTGAAAGAAGGTCAGAATTTCCCAGCAAGATCTTCCCCTACCACTCTTGCAGGACCGCAAATATGTCTCTTGAGACTTTTAAAGAATTCCTTCACTCTAATTTATGAAAAAACATAATAGAGGCTGGTCTATTTTGTGTAATCCCTTTCTAAAAGGGCAACTTTTTCCAGCTCCTTTGATTGCAGTGAAATTGTGAATAGCTGCATTGACATAGCTGCCCACTGCTTTATTGAATCCTGATGACATTTATCCTGATGACATTTTGACACATTTTTTGACACATCAGCAGGCACACTTGGCCTCCTGTTACATGAGGAGTTCCCACATTTGGTGGTACTCCTTAAGGGTACATCTAGCAGCTTCTCTTGACCATGGACTTTGGTGGGACAGGACAGCGACTTTGTGTGGATAACATGGCCACCCTGGTTTACATGCATTCCTGACCTACAAACAATATCTCATCCATACTTCTCCAGTCTATTTTTAGTAATTAAGTAACAACAACAATCAATTGTTATTTTAAGACATGAAGGTCAGCTTTTCTGGAACAGTTCTTGCAAGAACAGTATTGTCATGTGCATTTGCAAAACCCATCAAGCACCATGATGAAACTGTCTCTCATGAAGACCTTCCCAGGAAAGCAAGACCAAAACTTACCTCTGCTGCAGAGGAGAAGTTCATTTAGAGTTTTCCAGCCTCAGAAATCACCAATTAACAAACAGCACATCAGATTAGAGCGATTATGAAGGCTTTACAGAGCAGAAGTAGCAGAAACATCTCATTATCAATTGTTCAAATATGATTATTGCATATTCCGGATGCTGTCAGTGTGTCCAAACTTAAAAAGAGCCCTAGGCCTCCAAACACTCCAGATCCCAATCAGATTGATCACCCATGGGATGCACTGGTCAACCGCACAACCCAAAGCACCCAAACATCCTGGTGCCAGACATCTCAGCGCACCCTGGAGGTCTTGGGCAGCCCCCAGTGGCACAAGGGTAACCTACACAATATTTGGCAAAATGTTTTTCTTTGTAATGTTCTGTGTGATCAGTGTATAAGTTATATCTTGTCCTAAATTGTAAGTTGTTGAGATAAAAGTGTTTAACAAACATATTCATCTCTGCAAACCTGTTCTTTAGTTTGTTCCAAGTTTCAAGCAGAATCAAGCTCTTTGTCCTTCTAAATATCACCTGTAGACAGGCCACTTTTTTCTTATGTCGGCTTCCACCTTGTAATTGGGACACGAGTCTGATGTGATTAAAGGAACTAATGACACACACATGAACATTCCCATTAACCAACCTCGTGTAGACCACAAAAGAGAGCGATGGATGAAGAGCTCCTGGTTAACAAGAGCCTCACTCTCAACAAAAGACGCTTGCTGTTAATGACAGGTTTGCAGCTCTTATTAGGGCACTTAAAAGCTCGAGGTGTGATGAGATCAAAAAGGCCTGTTATCATGTGCATGCACTCAGAATAATTGCTGACAAAAAGTTTCTGTGCTGCTTCTTTGCTTCTAGGACTTCTGTATAAGGTTTGAAATGACTAGTGAGTCAAAGTAATCCCTAGTCACCGCTATGTGGAGCACTTCAGTAGGGCGCTCTCCTGTGCAGGCAGAAGGGTGAGAAAACTGTCTGAAAGCAGTTTGCTAGCCTGAGATTATTTTAGAATGGATTAGGTCTGTTTTATAGTCTGTGAAATTGAATTGGGTTGTGGCTAGAAGTGCTTGTCCAGCTGCAAATGTTACATAAATATCCAATCCCACATGTCCGATCAGCTCAAAGAGCTCGACACTGCTGACACTACTACTAATCCTCCCTGATGCTGCTGAAGACATCACATTCTCCATCCATCATTAATTCTAAAACACTTCCATATCCTGTAACTTTTTTTGTTGCAACTATAAAAAAGAGGAATTCTGGAATGTTGGCACAGTGGCTTAGTGGTTAGCACTGTCGCATTGCACCTCCAGGGTCCAGGTACGATTCCCGCCTCTGTGTGCATGGAGTTTGCATGTTCTCCCCATCCAGATTAGGCTAATTGGTGTCCCCAAAATTGCTCATTGTGAAATAGTGTGTGCGAGTGTGTGTGTGTCTTGTGATGGATTGTCACCCCGTCCAAGGTGTACCCTTGTGCCCTAAGTCTCCTGGATAAGCTGGATGTATACAGGATCACGCGGTATAGACGATGAAACAATGAGATGAATTCTGTACTGATTCACTACTGAAAAATATGAATTGTTTTTGTAATAATGGTTACAGAAAAAGCTAAACAGCTTTGATTTGACACGTGGGAAATCAGTGTATGAAGGGGACAGAGTTCCTCAGGTTTATCCACGGGTGCATTCAGTATTTGTTTTTTTCCGGTACAGATCATGCAGCTGTTTCAGTGCTCTAATGTTCACTTTGAATTTCTCTGGAAAAAAAAACATCACTAGAGGAATGGTGTCATCGCTTCAGGGACAGCAACAGTTGCTGAAAGTAAATTTGGAACTGTTTTAGCCTAATATCAACTGTTCCTTTTTAAGCAGCTGGTTCGATTCATTGGGAAAGTCATTGACCCACATATACTGAAGCAGCACGAAATATTTAATTGATTTCACACGGAAAGCATGCTGGATAAACAGAGACAAGCAGACGAAATTGCAGTTAATGAGTGTGGGTGTGTGTGTGTGAGTGAGGGAATGATACTGTACACTACATCCTTTTTAGAAACAGAACAGGACAAATGCAAAGGAGGTCATCTCTGTCCACCCAAGAGCAGATGTGTCTGAAGCACATCTGCATTGAAGTCACATCTTTTGTGTGGTATGATGACCTCATGCTTTTCTTTCTGCACTTCATATACTGTACTCAGGCACTGCTTTGAAACAGAGCCAATAAGATTAAAGCTTAACTTAACAGAACTGACTGTTGCAAACAATGTCATGCTGACCAATCAAAGCATTTGTAAGAAGTACCTTATGAGCCTTTGCATTTGAATGAATCTTCACATGAAATTCCGATTCTTAGACTTGATTTCGAATTTGGAAGATATGTGAAATAATACCATACTGCATGCAGTTTAACGTCAAGTAATCTTTCCCATACCCCTAACTGACACATGCAGTGTTTAATTTTAACGCTGAGATTTTTGAGGCTGGCTAATATAATGAGATCATAACTGCAGTTTTTTTCCTGATTAAACAGCTGCTCGATGTGACAGCTGAGTTTGGGAGTTTGGTATGAGTAGCATTCCTCAGATCTGGCCTCAGTTCTAAAGAAAACTCTTGAGACACAATGGGAGGAACCGTGAATTTCTTTTTTTACTCTGATCACAAATTAAGCAGGATGTTAGGATACAAAGGTCACACAGCCTCCATTAGGTAAAGAGTAACATCCAACTGGGGGTCTAAAACATCCAGAAGCTTGAATTGCTCTTCCAATTTCATACATACATACAGGAGTCTGACGAGAAATCTCAAAGTGCATTTTGGCAAAAAAAAAAAAATAGTCATTCCGTGACCTAGAAAAGGTGTTACGTCATGCACATATGGCTTTGAGGAGAGCTTTGACGGGAACAAGGGGTCACTCAAGCGTACGTGAGTGTACAGTATGGTGAGAACGAGGAATAACTTGTGATTTTGGAAAGAGCGGGAATGAGGAGTGCTTGGTGAGTGGCCCGCGACTCTGAGAAGGGCTTCATGAACGTCATGAGGGAGCAACAAAAGAAAGACATTAGTTCTGCATGTGCACCCGGCCTGCTCTCTCCTCCTTCTCCTCAATCTCACCAGAACTCCCTCTCACCAAAATAACTTCATCTACGAGATCGTTGAGAACCCGGAGAGCCCCATGACCTGGGGGAGTGCCTCTATGCATGCCTGGAGAGCACACATGGATTTTTTTTCTCGCAAAGTCTAGAGAAAGAATCCAACAATTCTTCAGCTTTTTGCTAAGATTGAAGGAGGCTTGTGGAGTTTGAAGAGAGCTCTAAAAGAACCCACAAGTTCCAGAAAGTTTCCAGGAGTATGCCAATATTCTTGCCAAATCGCTCTCGGCAAGATTTTTCATCAGACTCCTGTATGTATGAAAGGGGCTTAACTCAGAGTGTGTGGGGGTGGGGTACAGATTTTTCTTTCTCGTTGAATCTTTCATATTGAAGCATTTAGTGATTTGCTATGTCTCGATTAGAATACTCATTTATTAGTGGTTAAAAAACATTGTTGAGGGGGAGACTTGGCTAGCGGTATGTTTATTTGAGACAGTATTTTGTCAGATTACCATGGATGATAAACAGAGTCATCCCAAATACAACAAATTGTAGCGTCTAATTCTGGAGTACAGTTTGATTTAATAGGTGAAATAATAGCTCTATACTGTAGGTCCAATTTTCCTGTCACTCCGTCGATGACACATGTAAAACACTCTCTCGGGTCTCAACACGCTGACACACTTTGTAGAACAGAGGTGATGAGTCGCTGCTGGCAGTGCTGAAGTTTATTCGGAAAGATATTTTCTTGGCGCCGGCTGAAGAAACATTAAAACACAGACTGATATCTAAGAAGCTGCAGCAAGATTTAAAAGCGTACAAATGCCGATCTGGTTCAAGCAGAGATCTGTCCATCCTGGTATATTTTCTGGTCATGCAATGCAGTGGCCTCATCATCGAGTGGATGATCTCTGTATATCACATTTTGTGTGGTGCAACTTGGAAAACTTCAAGAAGAGCCATTGATTTTTGAAATTTCAGATCCAACCATTGCTGGGTATAAGAGCTCTTCTCAAAGAACTTGTGGTGGCTACATCTCAGCAGTTGAGGCCCTTGTCCAACAGTGGTAACTTGTCAGTTATGGGGGTGAACTTGGGACCTTACGAACCAAAGCACTGAGCTACCCCTGATGCGTCATGTTGGTTGAAGAAAGCATGATTTATTCGTGAAGTAATTTTCCCAAATTTGTAGCTTGGAAGAAACATCATGTAAGTCTTGTCCCAGCTGCATCTCAAAATTGTTATCCTTGCATAAACCACCATGGTTTAAATACAATTCTGATTTGCATTGCCTTTTTAAATCATCAACTAATTAAGCCACAATCTACTTCATAATTCTTGCTCAATTTCCCAACCTGTGACAGAAATGTTTCTACACATCTTCATTCACAACAATCATTGCTTTCATTTATGTTTCCCACTTCCACTTCCTGGAAAATTGATCATCGACGATGAGTAAAACCGGGAGAAAATATGGTATAAATCGGACTTTGTGTGAACTCGCAATGTTCCACACCATGCATTCTGTCATCACCAAGCTATTACTGTCAAGAAGGTTCTCCCGACATAAACTATGTGCATGTCTTCTTTCATAGCCCGGGGCCTCAAACAACAGCAAAACATGGTTGAACATGTACATTGTATTATTAAATGTTACCTTAATTTTTTCCTAACATGTGGTTTCCCCACTGAGGAATGCTTAGAATAAAAGAGATATTCAGGGGTTTTCATCCAACTGTTTAATGCACACAAAACACCTCAGTATAGCAAAGGTGAGAATGTGGTGACAGCAATTAATGCTTAAGTTACTGACACAAAACTCAAGGAAAGAAAGACTTTATATTGGATTCCAGCAGTTTTAGATTAGGGGTTTAACGCAATGATAATATGATTAGTGTTCTTTATCTATATTCAGATGTGAGCCTAGACTGAGGGTGGTCTGTCCAGGAAATGTGGTGGGAAGTGTTTGTTTCTCCAATAATTGAATATGAACCCTATAAATCTGCCCCTGAAAATACTGTAGAAATATCAGGACAGAATGCAAGAACTCTTGAGGCCCCCTCATTTCTTTATATTTTGCTTCTAAAAAGTCAGACTTTCTTGTATTTTTAACATAGTTTTGAAGAAGAGTTTTCCAGGCTTCCTAAAGGACTTTTTTGGCTCTAATTTTTTAGTCCAGTCCCTGTACCTGACCGGTTTCAGAGGATTGTTTTTGTTTGTTCAGCCACAGTGACCTATGAATCATTCAAGCATTAAAAAAACATCCTACTTAAGGCATGAAACAGTGTGAAATGATGAAGGATGATCAGGCCATTGATTAGTATATACTGGTGATGCTGAATGGTGAGTGGTTGGAACAGATGAGAGGGGAAATGAGGTTGCTGCTAAGGCTTTAAATTTTATCTTTAAGCCCTTTGCAGCATGTTGCGAAAAACTTTTGTTACCATTTCTTTAATTAAATCTGCATAATTTAATTTTTATTTTACATGAAGAAATGAGGAGGAGGGGGTTCTATGGCATTCCAGTTCATACTTGGGCTCAGCTAGGCACAACAACAAATATGTACCCAGAGGGTGTCTCAAAAATGATAGATGTTATGGTACCAAACTTTGATTTGAGTGGTTTATACCCAGTGACTTTCTAGAGCAATCAGATTTTCTATTCATCTATAATTTGCTACCATTTACTGCAAATATCTCAGGCAAATCTGCAAGTAATGGGGTTCTGAACCAGTTTCAGTCATTTGGAAAGGAGTCGGTGGTGTTCTTTTGGTTGTTGCTACTATTTAGCATATTCACTTAATTGTACTGCATCTACACACCCACACATTGTATTTACATTAGCCAACTTTTGAACTTTTTATTTAACTTTATTTCCCACTGAACTCCTCTGCTGTCAAGGTTTACAAACTTTAAGTCTTTGTCCAAATGGATGTTAGAAACTAAAGGTTTGAGACTGGAAAAGAAATCAGGTCATTTTACCCAATACAATAAAGTAGGTCTAATAAAATTCCATTTCCTCTGTGATCATTTCAGCATTACTACCTTTTCCTTTTTCTTAAAATGGCATTTGGCACATCAAAACTGTTGGGCTGGCACTAAATTCCACCAGAAGCTAAATTTGTCCTGCTGATGTAGTGCTGCTGTAGTCCAGCTAATGTTCACTTCTATGCAATGATTAAAAACCCAGCACAAATCCTTTACAGAAAAAACATGCTCTTGTTTTGTCCTTTTAAATACCAAATCATTAACCATTAATAAAACTAGTTGTGGAATTCTAAGTCTGGGGATTTTTTTTTTAATGTTTTTTTAGAATAATATGTAATGCAAGTAAATAATTATCACCTCTTCCTCTTCAGCTCAGTAGAGGTAATCTAATGTCATTTCTCTGCCTTTCCCTCTCTGGAGGTGGTCCTGCAATCTTCTTTCCATATGCTGGACCGTCAAATCCGACCCCTGAAAGGAATCCATGTGCTGAGGTTCATCCATTAAAATCCCAAGAAGCACACAAATTATATTCCATCTGTCTTTGCTGTCATATATTTTCCAAATGCATATTTTGCTGTGTGGTAGTATCTGTCTTGACAAGGAATCTTCTCAAAACTAAGTGCAAGGACCATGCAAAAGAACCATCTATAAAAACTTAGACGTTTTGGCATTGGTCCTTAACAAAGTAAGTACTGCTCCTTTTCAATCCAACTGAAAAAAATGGCCTAGATTGCATATCTATTTGCATACGACTATAAAACAGCAGAAGATATAATTTTGGGTGGAGTTTTTTTGGTTCTCAAAGCTGATGCTTAGATCTGCATCGTTTCATTTACGTTACCTATAGAGATACTAGGCAGATACTGTCTAGACAAATCCACAATGTACATTAGATAAAGATGTTGTGCTCTTAAGCACAATCCCCCAAAGATTTCTCTGAGAGAAAAGGAGTGGGAGGTTATAATGTGGATCTGGTGTTTGTAATTTGGTGTTTTCTTCTTCAAATGTGGTGAAAGAGCTCCTTGGTTAATTGGGTGTGAGCAGTTTGTGGCTCTACCATTATCAACGCAACAGGTAGTAATTACATTATTTTAAACTCGCTGTAAAATTTATTCGTATTCAGACATTTGCTTCTGGTTCTATTCAGGAGCCAACACAGGACATGCACATTCTGCAAAAATATTGTACTGACTACTATCTCTTTTTGAAGCCATGGTCCAGCCTTGCTTTAATGCTCCTTATAGGGTTTTTCCCCTTGTATCTCATCATGTGCCATCTAAGAAAGTCCCAGGTCTTTGCTAGGTAATGATTCCATTCTGTTGCTCTTGAAGATAAAAAAACAACCTCCTGCTCCAAACAAAGGCTTCTTACCTTGCGTGATATTTGCTTAAGAAATATGATATTAGATTTTGTTTTTCTTTCTTGCTCTCTGGTTTTCAGCTGGGATGTTATTAATGAGGTTTCGGCAGCTACTTGCCTTTCGAATGCGACAACCTCGAATGAAAGGTATTCATTAAAATACCATTCCACAGATGGTCCTCGTCAGACTGTTTTAATCAGTTTTTCCCAGGTTTTAAGCCTCCTTCCATCCCCCTTTTTTTCTCTCAGCCTTGATGATCCGTTAATAGAGACAAACAACTCCAGAAACAGAGAGATGCAATGCTCAACTGCAAAGGCTGTGACAGCCTTTTAACTTAAACCACATCTCTTCAAAAACTCAGACAATCATATTCTTCAGGCCAGAAAATAGAGCTACAGATAAGCACAACCTACAAGTGCTCCTCTTGGCTAGTGGTAATGATAACTTAATGTAAGCTCAAATCAGAGAATTTGGCATCCAGAAATACCGTGACCTAGCTCTATCATGACAAATGCTTGAAGTAAAACAGTGATGAGTAAGCAATTCCAATGGCAGGGCCTCTTAGCAGTGTCTAGACCAGACTAGATTGGTATGACCAAACTGTGTCGAAATGCATTCTTCAGTCGTTCAACGTTGTAAGTGGATTAGCAGATAAGTACACTGTACTGTATGTAGTATAAACCAGAATAAATAAGCATACCTACCCATTATTGTACTGTGTTTGTTTTGAGTGGTCATGACAAATAAGATTGTCCTAATGCTAGCATTTTTCCCATATGGCTCAGAAAGTTTCCATACATTTTTTTGAAGAGTGAATAATGTATTTGAGGATGGGAGTGATAGAAAGACCCAATCCCTGGTTCTCCTGAAATCAGTCTTGGTCTCAGTTCTGAATCCTGGTGCTGAAACTTAAGGTGGGGATGCTATCCTGTCTTAATTCAGGTGATTTTGTCAACGTGCAGAGTTAGTTCTGGTTTCGCCCTCGATGATTGGAAAGGGGTTAATATGGTCACTGGAGGAGACCAAATGCCTTACTGATTTATAAAACCAGGCTTTCGTGGAGCTGGAGCAAGGACTTTGTAGTATGAGTGCTCGCAGTAAAAGTATTATGGGAAAATGTATGCCCTTATAGTTAAAAACATCTTGAAAGAAAAAGTAACTTATTTGCAGCCTTCCTCCATGATAACATGCCAAGCATCCAAAAAGCCCTATTTTTCACAGCTGCATTGTTGATACCAAGAGTAATTAAAAAATAAATAAATAAAAATTAAGCTTTCCATTTTGCAAACGTGCATGCACAAAACTGAAAGCAAGCCTGTATTTGCAAGCCATTTCCCCAAACATGCAGAGAATTGGTTCTGAGTAGGAAATTAAATATTCAGGCCAAGTATGAAAACGCCCAATAGTCCATAGAGGCAGCTTCCTCCTCCTTGCTGGACTGCCGATTACCTGTATATCTCTCCGTATGCTGGAGCTTAGTTGAGCATTCAAGGGGAAGATTGTGGTCTTATTTTAAGTCTCCTGAAGCACATTAATCAATATCGCTGTGTTATAACATCTTAGCAAAAATCCACCATCTACAATCTACCAGATATGTTTGGTATAACCACTTGAGAATATCCTGAGTAGGTACAAGCCAATTAAAGTTTTCATTTGTGCAAAAGAAGTGCATAAGGTTTGAAGAAGTGGTTTATTTTATAGAAATTATGGGACTAGTGGAATGCATGGTTATTATTCAACAACCAGTTTACAAATCCTCAAACTCTTAAAACCAGTGCACACATTTCTTATTGCAAGAGTAACTACCTGTTTGAAAGTACCCCAAAGTCCAGGTCTAGGCTTATTTTATGTTTTTTGGGGGGGGGAAAACAGTCATGGCCAAGAGCAGTACCTCACCCATGATACTTTTCTCAGAATTCATTTGCTGACTCGCTTTACCGTAAGCAGGTTGCAATAAATTGGCACTGGCCCCTCGCTGTGGCTGTAATAGTTCCCTGCCTCAGGTAGGGCTATGCAGAGCAACACGCCATGTTTTCCGTCGCAGACACCTCTCCTCGATCACCAGGTCCAGCTGCACACAGCAGGCTGGGAAGCTGTTTATTGTAAGGCTGTGTCCAAGAGGAGGGAGTGTGGCATTGGGCCAGGAAAGCAAGACAAAGTGTATGAGAGACTTAATATGGGAGAGGGTGACCTACAAATCTTTGAGATTTAACACAATATGATGAGAAGACATAAAAGAGAAAGGATTTCTGCTCAGTGTTAAAGCAGAATGGATCTGATCTACAACTTAGTTCAATGTTCCAGACATTCATAAAAATAAAAAAAATAAATTACAGCATAAACTGCAATAGTCATATGATTGTTACATTTCTTGTCTTTATTTAGTTTCCAAGCAATGGAATTCTGGTTGCCTTATTACATGATTTATAACTTGCTACACATTAGTACAATAGTATTAGTATAGTATTACTACGTACTACATATTGCTACTTGCTTACATACACATTTTTACTTTACTTATTTTAATATTTACAATGGTGTAGTGGAGGCTAAAGACATATAAATGGTGTTTACACCCCTCTTAAATTTCCAAAAATTTATTTACCCACCTCTGACTAGCGTTTAATCTGCTCTGACTAGCATTAAATCACCTCTGATTAGCGTTTAATCTCCTCTGACAAGCATTATCTAATTCTAACTAGCATTTAATCACCTCTGACTAGCATTCATCCTCCTCTGACTAGCATTTACTCACCTCTGACTAGCATTTACTCACCTCTGACTAGCATTTACTCACCCCTGACTAGCATTTACTCACCTCTGACTAGCATTTACTCACCTCTGACTAGCACTTCCTTTTCTTGGCCAGGGCTCACTTGCAAAAGAGACTACTGTCTCAATGTGACTACCCTGGTAAAACAAAGGAAAAATAAAATAAATAAAATTAATAAAATTTAATCACCTCTGACTAGCATTCACCCACCCATGACTAGCATTACTCACCTCTGACTAGCATTTAATCACCTCTGACTAGCATTTAATCACCTCTGACTAGCATTTACTCACCCACGACTAGCATTACTCACATCTGACTAGCATCACCCACTTCTGACTAGCATTTAATTACCTCTAACTAGCATTTACTCTCTCTAGTCAGCCTCTGACTGGTCTTTTTTGGTAGTTTAATTGGTTGCTTCTGCTGTGTGTTGATTCACATTACTTTTTAGTTTCAGTTTGACTCATGCCACTAGGCAAGGTAGCCTACTACCACTGCTTATGTTAATTTGCATTTTCAACATTTCTTCTCATTGAAATGTATGATGGATTGTTCAGTTTTTTGAATAGTGGATGATGTTAAGAATTTTCCATACCTCATTTTTGTGCTCTTAATTGTAGTTAATTAACTTGGATATGTTTATTCCTTTCATGCCAATGTGAATTTCCTCCCAACCCCCCTCAAGAAATATTCCTTTTTTTTTTTCTTTTTTTTTTTTTACCTTAGTATGTTATTATGCCCCACCTTGATCACATAATTCACTGTTTACCCACATATTTTTATAACTACAGTCCATTTAACTTATTAAAAAGCACAATGTATGGAAAGTTGTTTATAGTTCCTGCTACTGACTCACTCGAAGCTTGGGTGAGCAAAAGCTGGTGCTGGATCAGCATAAGCCAGGGACCCTTACATCATTTGATTCATATGCAGAGAAATGAAGTATGTGCTGCGGATCAAAAGGAGAAGACCAGATGACTGGGGTGGTGACATTCAGAAAAGAAATATTTTCTTTTGAAGGGAAATAGCTATACCACTTTATCATGTCTACTGGGTCGCAGGGGACATGGGGCCTGTCAGAGGAGACTTGGTACACCCTGGACTGGGTGCCAATCCATTGCAGGGCACATACGCTCCTTTACACACCAGGGGAAATTTTGGAATGCCAATTAGCCTAATCTGCATGTCTTTGGACTGTGAGAGGAACCCGGAGCACCCAGAGGAAACCCACCAAGCAAGGGGAGCATGCAAACTCCACGCACACAGACTCAAGGTGGGAAACAAACCCAGATCCTGGAGGTGCGGCGATAGTGCTAACCACTAAGCCACCGTGCCATCATAACTCCTGCGAGTTCAATGCAAAATTTAGTTTCAACCCTAATCTGAGACACCAGCAAAAGAAAGTCATGCAAAACATCTTATTTTTAAAGCCATGTGTCTTGGATTAGGGGTTGCACTTTAAAAAAACATGTGAAATTGCATACTTTTAGCAAAAGTAGTATGGGAAACTAATTCTCAAGAAAGTTTTGTGTGTTGAAAACCTAGGTTGCTTAAACAGTAGAGTCCATGTAAAAAAATTATGAAAGTGGTTCTACTTATTCATTCGTTTGTCCCGCTACTAAACATGATCAACCCAGAGTGAATCTTTTCAGGTAGCTAAGATTTATATATGTATTTAAAAAATCCTTGAGAATCCATTTTTATCTAAACTTTGAGAACCATGGGCACAGTACTGCCCCCTCCTGCTAAAATAAATGGTATGTCCTCAGTCCTCTTCCTTTGCAGTTGGTCAGCAATTACATTGATTAATTTTCTAGACTGCTTATCCTGTACAGGGTCATGGGAAGCCTGGACCCTATCCCAGGAAAATTTCGGCACGAGGTGGGATACACTCTGGAAAGGGTACCAGTTCATATTGGGCACAATTTGGAATGACCATTAGCCCAATCTGCATGTCTTTGAACTATAGGGGGAAACCCACAGGAAACCCATCAAGCTTGGGGAGAACATGTAACTCCATGAACACATACCCGAGGCAAGAATCAAACCCTCGACCCCAGAGGTGTGAGGAAACATTGCTAACTACTACGCCAATATGCTGACATCAGTAATTAAAATGATTGTTTATTACAATATATATATATATATATTACAATATTTAGATTATTCGCTGTGGCAACCCCTGAAAGGGAACAGCCCAAAGACCAAGAAGAAGATGATTACAATATTTAAAATTGTAACTATTGTATAACCAGGAGCTGTGATCTGATATGGACAAACATTTGCTAATGTCTGCTACAAAATTTAGTTTTGTTTTTAGATTAGTTTACATGCAAAAAATAAATAAATAAAAACGCGGTCTACAAACTCGCCAAATCTAGCATCACACCCTCTTTTTTTTAACTTGGCTAAATAATATTGTCAATTTGTCAATTTCAGCTCCTTCATACAATAGGATGTGTATTTTGGATGCTAAGCTGTCTTTCCTCAACCATTGAAGCAAAACAGAGTAATCCACCATGGTGAATAACCTGAAATATGGGGTCACAGTTAAGAAAAAAAAAGTGAAGTGCTGTTTATTGTTGCTAAGCTGCATGAAGATCCAGGTCACAACAGAGCCCCAGATGGTCCTTTCCAGGGGAAACCCAATAAACAGTGGGAGGGAGGCTTTAACCGGATGGATCATAACTGTCCCATGTGCCACTAGGTGGAAACTCTGTATTGCATTTGACCCATTTATGAATTTTTATTTATTTTTTTAAGCTTTATTCATATGCATCATGCTCAAAGCTTGGGTGAGCAAAAGCTGGTGCTGGATCAGCATAAGCCAGGGACCCTTACATCATTCTATTCATATGCAGAGAAATGAAGTACGTGCTGCAGATCATAAGGAGAAGACCAGATGACTGGGGTGGTGACATTCAGAAAAGAAATATTTTCTTTTGAAGGGAAATAGGTACTGTATTTATTAATTTCCTGTGTCAGTTTTTATTTATTTATTATTATTATTATTGTTATATTTCCCCTTATATCTCGAAGACATCTGTCTTCTTTGCTCTCTTCTCAGAAACAAATAATTTTCATTCAAGATGGATGAAATGTACAAAACTATAACCTCACACTCAATTTCCTGAATTTGTTTCTGCGACTGAATGTTTCTTCTCGGCCTCGCTTGAAAGCATAAAACTCTCCTTTGTACATCATATCATTTGATTGACAAGAAGTTGACCCTACACCTGAAGCCTGTTTTTTTAGAGGTCAAGCATGTACAAAGCTGTGACCCTGTAACAGGACGACAGGCGAGTCTGGATCACTAATGCTAACATGTGCTAGCCAGGTGGAAGACGCTTCGCTATTGAAGCATGTCTGTTTAAGGGACAGGTGTGAGCTTTGATTTTAAATCTAAGCATCACTTAAATAAGCAATCTGGGTTTACAGAAAGCCTGTGTGGCCTGTAATCAAACATAGATCAGAGGCACCATATTCTTTAGTCTTTCAAAGTTAAAGGTAGGATCTTTCCCTACTGTAGGTCTTATTGTTTTTCAGATGCAGATCAAGGCTGTCTATAAATTATATCTTAAGGGGATATACAGTATCGTACAATCGTATTCATATCCCTTAAACTTTTTCACATTCTGTCATGTTACAACCATAAAAGAACCACATAAGAAGTCGTGTGGAACTGCAAATGGGACTTCTTAGGGCTTTTTTCACCAATGCCACTATTCCATAAAGGCCAGATTTGTGGAGTGCATGACTAATAGTTGTCCTGTGAACAGATTCTCCCACTTGAGCCGTCGGTCTCTGAGACTCCTCCAGAATTACCATGGGCCTCTTGGTTGCTTCTCTGATTAAGATTAGGTGGTAGGTTTGCAGTTACTGTATCCCATACTCTTTCCATTTTCAGATGATGGATTGAACCGTGCTCTGTGAGATGTTCAAAGCTTGGGATATTTTTTTATAACCTAACACTGCTTCAAACTTCTCCACAACTTTATCCCTGAACTGTCTGGTGTATTTCTTGGGCTTCATGATGATGTTTGTTCACCAATGTTCTCAAACAAACCTCTGAGGGCTTCACAGAACAGCTGTATTTATACTGAGATTAAATTACATGCAGGTGGACTCTATTTATTAATTAGGAGACTTCTGAAGGCAATTGGTTCCACTGGATTTTACTTAGGGGTATCAGAGTAACATTTTGAGAGATATCCGATTACAATTTAAAAGAATTAGACTTCTGTGCATTTCACTATGGGAGGTAGCTACACAACAACTTTATCAAGGCATGATAAAACAAACCATATTTTGCTAGGAAGGTTTTAGACAGCTTTACACCAACTGAATGGTTTTCCCACCACATTCCTTTTTTGCCAGAAGAGCCAGAGTTGTTCTTCTTTTTCTGTCACATTTAGTTGTTTATTATTCGAATGTTTGATGCCAGACTTCCTTCCACATTTATCCAGGCTTAAAATGGCACTAAATGTGCCCTGTAACCCCAATGGCTGGGTTTATTGAGTTAGCTTGGATGTGAGACCTGGCATTCTGCATGGCAGGTGAAAAGTCTCTCTCTAAACCACAAAGATCAGGAGATAGTCTAGGTAGTATTTAAAGAAAGGAAAAAAAATCCATGTCATTTTTGGTTAAGATGAAATGTATTACAGACAGGCAGCACAGTGGTGCAAATGGTAGTGTTGCCTCACAGCTCCAGAATTCCTGGTTCAGGCCTGACCTCAGGTTAATGTCTGTGTGGAGTTTTTCATGTTCTCCCCATGACAGTTCCTCTAGATTCTCCAATTTCGTCCCACCTCCCAAAGACATGCCTGTAGGAAGACCGGTGACCTTAAATGTGCCCCAGGGTGAACTGGTGTCACGTGGGTCACTCAAAACCCTGACGCTGGGCTAAGGATACAGCACTTACTAATGGTGAGTGATGATATACACAGTATATGAACAAAAGTATTAGGCCAAACCTGCAATGACATTGTATGCAAATTTATATATACTTCAATATGGAGTCAGTCCCCCTTTTGCAGCTATAAACAGCTTCCACTCTTCTTGGAAGGCTGGCCACATGATTTTGGAGTATTTCTGTAGAAATTCGTGCTCATTCATTCTGTAGAGCATTTATGAGGTCAGGCAATGATGTTGGATGAGAAGTCCTGGCTCAGTTCCAGTTCATCGCAAAAGTGCTGAATGGGGATGAGATCAGGACTCTGTGTGGGCCAGTCAAGTTCTTCATCACCAAACTCATCTAACCATGTCTTTATAGTCATGTTGGAATAAAAAAGGGTCTTCCCCAAACTGTTGCCACAAAGTTGGAAGCATAGCATTGTCCAAGATGTCTAAGATTACCCTTCACTAAGGGGTAGGTTTGAAACACTTGAAACACTGATTGAAACACTTGAATTTAATAATTAACAGGTTCGACCAAATACTTTTGTCCATATAGTATATATTACAGTTATTTACATATTTAATTCCTAGTTCAACCAACGACTATTTTTGGTCAAAACTTGTTTTTTGCTATTTTCCAGAAGTCAGCCAGAAAGACAGTAAAATGGTATTTTTCAGACTTCTCGGTTTGCTGAAAGAACTTGCTTTTTTTTAACAGAGACAAATTTGCTTCTGGAAAAATCCCAGTGTACTTTTTGTCTTTGAAATGTCTACTAAAAAAATTAAGAAAAAAAATCTGCTGACATTCAGTAGATGGATTATCTCCAAGCAACCTGTCAAGCAACCAGCGTTTTTTTAGCTTTCTTACAGTAAACACATCGTAAAAGTTTTTATGTGGATCCAACTCTCAGACTTCTTAGCTGAGGGTCAGCAAAGTGTGTCTCACCTTCAGTTCTGCACTTGAGACAGAGCCAACCTCCATATGTCTGAGTTGGGTTTATTTTTCAGCGTCATGGTGTTTTGCTCAGACACAGTAAGCCTGCTCTTTCTGGCCCAATACTGTCCTCCAGTGTGATAGAAGAATCAACAGAAGAATTCTCCATGGGTGCCATCAACACCTAATGCATCCTGGGAGTAGCCCTTCTTAACTATTTTTATACTTATAGCTTCTAAAACCTGACATGAAAAGAACATCAATAATTTTCCAACCAATTGTCATAAATTATATATATATTATTTTTATCCACAACATAACTGTCATCAGTATTAATAAATACAGCAGTGCATAAGTCTGTAGTCCATTACTATGTGAGAAAAATGTACATTTTGGAAACTTGACGATGTTATTTAAAAAGAAAAGTTTTTTTTTTTGAGAAAACCTTGTTTTGCATGGCTTAAAATGTGACTGTGCTCCAACTAAATTGTGCCCCTTTAAATTGATTATTATAGTGTAATATTAAAATATAATAATTATTATTATATATATTTTCTTATGTTGTTTACCATATTCATTTCCATGCTCTTCCAATACTTTTACAAATATTTCAACATAAACAGTTATTAATATTTTTGTTACAATCTATATTTAATGCAGAACCTAGAGCACAGAGTGTTTAGAGCTGCATAGACATAGATGTTAACACTGACAGCACCTACATGGTGTTTTCATGCAGAAGTGTTATTTGAATAAAGTGGCACATGACGTTAGAGGCGGTCAAGCACAAGGACGGAAGGCTGCGACACTTGACCTCATCTTGTTTGTTCACTTTGAAGTACTAAATGCTCCTGCAGTGACTCATAAAGAGGACAAGCTTTATAGGTTAGGGTACTGACACTTAGCTGTGTGTATATGGGGGGGGTTGGGTTCGGAGGTAACTGGGATGGGGGAGGGGGGGGGGGGTTAGAATTGAGAGCCACAAAGTAAATGACAAGGCTTTGAACTCTGCTTGAACTTTACTTAAGAAGACATTTAGCCGTTTAACAGGAAGTTTCTCGAGGTTGTCACAGAGGTAAAGGAGCATTTAAGGATCAGTGATACTTACATGCTTCCTGCTAAATGAGTCATTTCATAATTTCTGTACTCAAATTTAAGAATAACATGAAAGTGACAATAGAAGTCAATAGAATAATAATATGAATAGTGCTCTCTTGTAAGCAATGTGGGTGTTTTATGTCAATTTTATTTTAGTGATTGTTTTAGAAGTTAATGGATTCCGTATTTTATTGTGGGTGGCACGGTGGCTTAGGGGTTGGCAGCTCCCAGCTCCAGGTTCGATTCCCACCTTGGGTCTGTGTGCATGGAGTTTACATGTTCCCAACATATACCCTATACAGGATAAGAGGTATAGACAATGAATGATATATTGTTTTTGTTACTGTAAATTTAAGAGCCCTCAACAGCAGACTGATAAATAGTTTTTGTCTTATGGCCGTTACCACATTGAACAGCTGATCATGGAGTGTTAACAGATATGCTACTGCACTGTCCCTTTCTGTAAATATTCTATGTCTTCACCCACTAAGCACCTTTGCACCATTCATAACTTATGTTTATCATTGTACTATTGAATATTCCACCCATATTTATTTTGTATGTACTACATCATTCAGAACTCATACATGTACATGTGAATATCATGTTATTTGAGCGTATTATCTTCTTGAAACCCACCAAACACGGGGAGGACATGCAAACTGCATCCGAACAGACCTCGCAGCAGGAAGCAAACCCAGATCCTGGAGGTGCGAGGCGACGGTGCTAACAACTATACTTCTGGTTAGATGCTAACTGCATTTCTTTGGCTCGGTACATGTACTTTGCACAATGACAATAAAGGTGAATGTGATCATTTTATTATTATTATTATTATTATTATTGCTGTAATTTGTCTGCATTTATTATGCAATGCAATTTATTATGCAACACACAGTTCGACGCAGGTGTATGACGATTTCTTCATGAGACTCCCACATGCTTCACATTTATACATTTTTGGAGGATGTTTTTTCTCCTCTCAGATTTCCCCCAAATTTGGCTTTCTGTAAGCTCTGAAATCTGAACTCCCAGCATTCCAATCACCAGCCCAGAACCTCTCCAAGTGATCTTCCAGCACCCCAAAGCTGCCTGCTGTTCCTAAGTTTCCATTACTCCCATAGCTAGTGCAAAAACGACATCTCTGACACCAAACACATCTTGACTGATTGACTCCACTGAGCTTAAGTGGAAAATTTGAGTCAGTTTCCTGAATTGTTTCTTAGGGCATCTTTTTCCTTCCTGGATCAGTGTTTGAGGAAAGTCGCTCAGCCCTCCAGGATTCACTGGAAGTGTTTGGGAAGGAAGGCGCGTGAAGAGTGCGCGTTCAGTGCCACTCCTCCTCCTCTCCTTCTCCTCCTCCTCATCCCTAAAGCGCACTCATCTGCCAGAGGGGGGGGGAAAAACTCTCTCACAAGTTCTCTAAACTAAATGCAGGAGCAGCTGCGGAGAAACACAGACAGACTACATGGAATTTCCAAGCTGAAAGCAACGTAATAATAGAAAAATTAAATAAATATGTACAATTGTGCATTGTAGGGAAAAATATCTTTTTTTTTTGTCTTTATGGTTTGTTGCATTGGATTGACAGATCCAGAAACACTTTGGAGATACTTTGAAAAAAAATAAATCTTAATGAATGAAAAGTTTTGGATATTATTCTTTCTTTTTCCACGTTGCACCGTGTCAGACGACAAGAAACGTTTTAAGGAGAAGAATGAATGAAAGGTTAAAACAGCGACTTTGATTGCACAGAATATATAAGGTACGTCTTTTTTTTTTTATTATTGCATAATTTTTATTTATGTATTAATGCACAGTTTGTGTAATGCAAAAACGACTTTGATTGCACAGAGTACAGTATATCTGTAAGTACAGGTTTTTTTTTCTTTTTTAATGCTTGACATTTTTTGATGAATAAAAGCATAGTTTGTGCAATGCAAGAAATATATATATACATGGTAAAACTTTCAGTCTATTTTTTTAAACGGCATTATTATTATTTTTATTCATAATTTATCTCATGCATTTATTGCCGCTGTTATTTCTCACCGTGCATTTTATTTATTTATTTATTTATTTATTTATTTTCACTTTTCTTTTGTTCATACTGCGGTGTTTCAGGCTTGATGGTTATCCTGGTGCTCCGCAGCAACTTTGCACAACTTTGGCTGCAGCCATGAAGCTGAAGATGGGCCACTCTGTCGCGCGCGTGCTGACCCTGTTAATGCTGGCGGCGCTCGCGGGCAGCGCGCGAGGCTGTCCGCGGCCGTGCGCGTGCCCGCTGCCCGGTGAGGTCCACTGCACGTTCCGTTCTCTGCTCACGGTGCCCGCTGGCGTGCCGCGCAAGGTGGAGCGCATGAACCTGGGGTAAGCATGGACTTACCAAAAAGTTTATTAAAAAAAAAAAAAAAGCAATTAAATATTTCTGAACATTTTGACTGTATTTGATTGAATTAATTAGACAGGTACTGTACACTTGGCTAAGCAAGGCAATAGACAACTTTAATCAAGCTGACTGTTTTTGCCATCACATCTCTTATCCATTTACTTAAAGGTACATTATATGGACAAAAGCAAAACTGGTTAATTATTGAATTCAGGTGTTTCAATAAGGCACCTCATTACCAGTGAAGGGCAATCTTAATGCTTCAGTATACCAAGACATCCTGGACAATGCTATATGCTTCCAACTTTGTTGCAACATTTTGGGGGAAAGCCTTCTATTCCAACATGACTGTGCCCCAGTGCACAAAGCAACGACTATAGGATAAGACATGACCTCAACCCCATCCAGCACCTCTGGGATGACCTGGAATGGAGATTGCAAGCCAGGCCTTCTCATCCAACATCAGTGCCTGACCTCATAAATGCTCTACAAAATGAATGGACACAGAAACACTCCAAAATTTTGTGGACAGCCTTCCAAGAAGAGTGGAAGCTGTTACAGCTGTAAAAGGGGGATCAACTCCAAAAATATATGTGTTTGGATACAATGTCATTGCAGTGCAGGTTTGGCATAAAAGCCTTTAACATTTCTGAATCTGGAGTGCTGATACTGGAGACTCCTTCCATAGATGTTATCTCTTAACATCTAATAGATTAGATAATTTTCATTATTGTTCAGTGACAACAGTTTTATCCGTTTATTATTAGATTTACATTTTGAGGAGTGCCTGCATGCAAGTCGGTATAAGCAGGATGTTACTATAGAAGTAGTACCAAAACACAAAGGTATGCAGTAATGAGGAAGGGATGGAAAGAAAATTAAATGAACCTGTGCATGGTATGTAGGGTTTAGTAAGATGTGACAAGAATTACTAATGGAAATATAACTCTTTTCAAATAACAATAACAGTATAATCAGAGCACATTACGATTTATCGTCTATGCCTAACACTTTAGGTTATTAAATAATAGAGCCAGCTACTTTTATTGGACATTACTGTATAATGGACACAAAAAATAGTTGCAACAGAAGAATGAGAAAATATGGATTTATGTCATAAAGGGAATTCGCAACAAAGCAGTTTGGCTGACTTTGGTGCTACTTTTTTCTTTTCTGTACATTTTCCTGTGTTGTTTGACTTAATTCAGTCCAAATTGTGTTACGGATTCTGTTAAGTGCTGTCTCTCAGCAATCATACCAAACAAAGCCACTATTGTTTTGTTACTCATTGCTCATCAAAAATGAACTGGATGAGCCCACACTTGCCTCCCCAAATGATTTAGACACAGGCTCAAGACACAGCACAGCATTCCAAGTCTTGATTTAAAATCCTGCTTAGATATTTCATCTTTATAAAGTTTTAGACAGAATATTCATGGAACTCGATCTTAGGTCTGAAGATTTATTGCATACTGTAATTGTTCCTGTTTCAGGTTCAACACAATAAACCGAATAACAGACAGCACTTTTGCTGCTATGCGAAAGCTGGAACTCCTCATGATGCACGGGAATAATATTCATAACATTCCTGATGGAGCATTTCGTGACCTAATTTCCCTTCAGGTGAGAAGAGTATGACGAAGGTACTTTACTGGTTCAATTTTGTCTTAAAAAAAATAAAAATAAATCATAGATGTTAACATGTTTCACTGTTCTTGCTCTGTACCCACTCAGATGATGAAGATGAGCTACAACAAGCTGAAGATCATTAGCAGACAAACATTTCAAGGTCTCTGGAATTTAGCCAGGCTGCACCTGGACCATAACCATCTGGAGTTCATACACCCGGATGCATTCCAAGGCCTCACTTCTCTCCGTCTGCTTCAGTTGGAAGGCAACCGTCTTCAGCAGCTCCATCCAGCCACATTTGCGACTTTCTCTGTACTCGGTTACTTTCCCATGTCCACCCTGAAGCACCTGTACCTGTCTGAGAATGGACTTACAACACTGTCACCAACGATGTTCGCTACTATGCCTCAATTGGAAACCTTGTTCTTGCATGAGAACCCATGGACCTGTGACTGTAGGATGAAATGGTTCAAAGATTGGAGCTCAAATTCACCAGGTCAGCATCATGTTATATTGCATATTGCAAAACAGGGAGTGGTCAGAGCAATGGGAAATGTTGCCATCTCATTGTTTACAAAAATATGCCAATAGATAGACCGGCAATGTTAGATTGCCCTTAGGTGAAAACAAGTGCGGGAATGTGGGTGTACATGGCAGTCTGCCATGTACTGTATTCCCATATGTGAACATTGCTCCCAGCATAAGCCTTTTATCCATAGCTACCATGACCAAAATTACACATTAATAAAGAGGGATATAAAGAAAGTGTTAACTATGAATATTTAAGTTATAATATTATTGCGCAACTTATAACAAGATCATGTATATTTAATATCATGTCAGTGCTAATAGCCTTTAAAGATGTATGGTAAATGCTAAGAATTGTGAGTTGTTTGTTGTTACTCTTTGATGTTTAATGTTTTTTTAATAATCACCATTGTCAGTTAATTCTATTAGTGTCAGTAGCAGATTACTATACATTACCATACCTCTTACTAATTCATAAACTCTTTTCTCATCAGATGTACTCAAATGCAAGAAAGATAAAGGAGTACAATCATGCCCTGTGTGCTTCTCTCCAGAACAACTAAAGAAAAAAGATCTCCTCGAACTAGACAACCCAAAATGCACAAGGCCTGTCATTAGTTCCCCTCATAGGACCTCTGACCTGGATACAGACAGTGAACTCATGACATCAGGTGACTTCAGTCAAGCTCTTGGGAATGCTTCGCTTGGCTTGTCAGATGAACATGGAAACCAAGTAAATCTGAATTGTCATGTCAATGAACCAACCAAGTCAACCAGAATGACCTGGAGCCAAGTTCAATCATTTCAAATTAACGCAAATGTTACCATGACATTAGATCTGGAATG
Organism: Clarias pachynema; assembly: GCA_030014365.1. NCBI lineage: Eukaryota > Metazoa > Chordata > Actinopteri > Siluriformes > Clariidae > Clarias > Clarias pachynema. Next base: position 7,337,598 of record JAQMYL010000010.1, on the reverse strand, counting down.
CCCAATCGAAAGAGGCACATATGAAAAAGTATGGCGACTTGTTGCGTATTATAGTGACACACCTGCTCACCTAAAAAGGGAGATTATGTTAAGCAAAGACCCTCATGTTGGCTACAGGTATCACCAGGATGCGGAAATAGATGCCGTTTACTTCACTGGTGTGAAAGCCAATATGGTAGCAGAACCTGCATGGATAATGCAGCCAGCAGTGAACTTAAAGTTAAATAGACCTCAGTCTACAAGTAAAAGGGTTAGACTCATTCTAAGCACCCAGCTAACACAGCTCGTAGAGGCGGTGGAAGAGAGGGAACAAAAGAGACAGTGGGTTTTGATAGAATCTAGAAACCTCACCAAAGTATCTCAGGTTGTTGTGTTGGGCAACCCAATTCAGATGCGCTGCAATGTGCACAGTTCAGGAAACCCATTAATAAAATGGATGATGCCAAATGGGTCTAAAGTTGAAGCCCCGTATCAAAGCAGCGATAACAGGATCACAGTGTCTCAATCTGGTTTGTTGGCTATAACAGCCGTGGATCTCTCAGACTCAGGTGTTTATTACTGTATAGCCACAGTCGTTGGTGATATAAGTATTCTTCCCTTTCGTCTGACAGTGGAAGACTCTTCCACTCCAGCACCTGGAAGTGATGGTGTGGCTGAACCTATGGCAGGAGTCACTGGTGGGCGTGTTTCTCTTCCCTGTGTAGCCCTGGGATCTCCTGATCCAGGGATAAATTGGATCCTGCCAGACAACACTATCATTAACACATGGTCAAATTTATCCAGGATGTTTGTGGCCTCAAATGGAACACTAACCATACGCAACAGTCAGCTTTCAGACAGTGGTTATTATAAATGCGTGGCAGAAACTCAACATGGTGCGGACTCATTAGCCACAAAAGTAACACTGACGAGGCCCTCAGGAGGACATGCTATAAGGAAATATTCCAGTAGACCTCAGCCTGCAGAAGGAGTCTCAACGAAAATAAAAGCTCCAATAAACAATGATGTGGAGGCATCTGGGGATAGTGAAAGTCAAGGGACTGAAGCAAAAGTTTTTGAACAAATGGATACCTCTTATAAAAGGAGGGTTGCAAATGTTCCAGTCCGAGGTGGACACCCAACTCGAAAAATGTGGAGACGTCCTCCATTGCCAAGAAGACGAATAAACTCTACAAGTGTTGACAGGAGTAACGCGACAGAAACAAGGAGAAGAGTCAATGTGTCAAATGGCCAAATAGATCCTAAGCACTGGGCTAACATCCTGGCAAAAGTCCGCAGTGGTAGTGATAATGCAAAAACCACTACAACTGTAAATTCTGTTTTGACTAGCACGGATAAACTGCAACAACTTGACACGTCTATTACAAAGCATCCAGGATCTTCTAACAGAAAAGAGGCATCAATACCAGATAGTACAACTGTAGCAACAACACAAGAAGCATCATACACAGTGACAACATCCAAGACAATGGTGCAAACCACTGACATTAGCCTAGATATAAAATCACTCCGTGCTGAAGATCAAATGCACATAACCTACCAAATCACTGCTCCAGATGTCAACCAAGATTTAGACTTGATTGATACCACAATTAGTCCACAGCCTACTACTCGTTCTGTGATAGATACAGATATCGCCAAGTGGGATGAAGTAAGCCCTGTTGAGAGCACGACTCCATATGGAACCCTTTTTCACCAAAACCAAAGCTACACTTTAAACAGCAAAGAAACTGAAGCAATTCCCATGGATAATCATGATGATAAAGAAGATGTTGGTGATAATGAAGACAGCATTTTAAAAACACCTAGCATTGAAGTTTATCAAGGGAAGTCTGGAAAAAATGAAATATCAACCACATCTATGTTTTTTGAAGAACAAAACACACAAAATTATGATGCCATTCAAAAATTTACTGACAGTACAAAGACTGCACCACAAGAGAAGCATGACAGCTTACAAATTCCACTACCTACCACTATGGCACCACAATCTCAATCCACTTTAGGACATGACAGAGGAACACATGCTACCTCAATTACTCCTAAGCCTCCCTTTCATGCTAGGGCCTCATCCAATTCAAGACGTAAGAATAACGGCAAACGAAGAAAGCTTAATAGAAATAGAACAAAACAGAAACTGTTAAAATCTGCAAACTTCATTATTAGCACTACAAAGCCCACTACTTTAGCCATGGCTTTTGAAACCACCAAGATTACTGCGACGTCTGATTTGAAAGTCTCAACATCTACATCAGGGGCTATCAGCATTGGAGCCACAATGGATACCACTGTTCAAGTTACTGAAAACCAAACAATGTCACTCAGTGAAACAAGTCATGAACAGAGAACAGATTCTTTATTGGACATCAAAAATACCATATCCCCTGAAACCTCTGTCAATAGGACGGCATCAGAACCATTTTCTTATGCCAAAACAGATTATATTTCCCTAAGCACTACTGAGTTGCCAGTATCTTCATCAACATCCTTAGGTTTCATAGAAGAATCAACTATACACCAAGAAGCAGTTTCTACTCTATCTTCTCTAAATCCAAACACTCCATCTATTGACCATGAGGCAATTATAAGTCTCTCCCCCTTGATGGAAATACATTTTGAAGAGGCACAAAGTGAAAGCACCACAAGACACTCTAGGTCAGGGCTAAAGACTGACATATCCCCAGAGAGTCCTCAAAAACAATCAGAAGCAATCGTAGGTGAAGTTCTAGCCAAAGTAGAAAATCAATATAATTTCTCACTTAAACCATTCCCCTCGTCTGCTGTGAAAACCCAGCATGAAGTAATTGCAAGCTATGACTCAGAAATCCCTAGCGGTTCAACAAAAGCAAACATCTATGAGGGGGCTCCTGAGAATTCTCAGGTTACAACAAAGAGGCCCATAACATCCCAAAATGCTCAACAGTCTGGTATGGCCACTGCAACAAAACTAAATAGTGCTTCAGCGAATGAAAACCAAGAAACAGACTCAGATAGGAAGGCTGAAATAGAAAAAAATACTGTACCTCTGATGGAAGCTGTCACCACATTGAAACCCACAACAGCAATTTTTGCTACAACCCCAACATTAACACCACCAGAAACATTATCAGCAACAACAATGCCTCCAATAACACCGAAAAGACCCTCTGTAATCCACCCACATACAACTTTCCAGAATATGCCTTCCATTTGGAGCAGGTCAGGTACACCTGACAGTCCAAATCATATTCCTGATAGACACAGAGAAAGAAATTTGAACCCTGAACACAGTATCAGGACACCTAGTAGAAATCGGCCAACTGTGTTTCATTTAGCAAGTCTATCAAAAGACAAAAAAACAGATATTCCTGATGCTGAAATAAACACCAAAAAGCCCAAACCACAAAAGGTACTTAAATTTCCTGCAACTACCCCAAAAGTCATAGTTCCTCCTCCAAGACAAATCCTTCCGGTCAAGCCAAATGGTAGTTCCTCCTCCTTCATCCACTATCCTACATCCACCTACAGTGTTCATCATTCTCAGCAGGAGCCAGATATCCCTGCTAGAAGAGGACAGCCTAAGATTACCAGTACCAACATAAGCAAAGTGACAGTACAAGCTGAATCTAATGCCAATCTGCCCTGTGTTAATGTAGGAGAGCCGAAACCCTTCCTTTCCTGGACTAAAGTCTCGACAGGTATGTAGTCCTCTATTGTAAAATGGCACACACGCCTACATTAAACATGTAAAGAGTTGTTCAAGATAGAATGTTATTTCATACACAGTGCATCACCAAAAATTATCATAAAATAAAAAAGGTTGTTTGTTTCTGTAATTGATTTGTTTAAAAAAAAAAACTGAACTCCCATATATTCTAGTTTCAATACATGTAAAGTGAAATATCTCATGTCTTTTTTGTTGTTTCAGTTTTGATGATTTAAGGCTTGTAGTTCATAAATTCTTTTTTATTATCATATTAGAATATATTACAACATAATCAGGGCATGACATTCACTTTTTTTGCTGACTGGCCAATGTGGCTAGTGGATTTCCGGAGTCACTCGCTATTCAGCCTTTTTACTAGCCACAATTTTGTTACCAGAAAAT
>JAQMYL010000010.1:7318837-7333411 GCA_030014365.1 Clarias pachynema | reverse complement strand
AGACTAAAGTTATTACCCGCCACAGCCGAATTTCACCCGCATTTGGCGGGTGGGCGGGTGCCAATGTCAAACCCTGAACATAATATATAGTATGTAGAATGTAGTATATATTAAAATATTTCATTTCAAGTTTGAGGAAATTACTATTCAGAAAGATGGGAAAGACGTGACACAACAATACAGATGAGCTAGAGGCTGATAGCAAAGCAACCTAACTCATAATAATGGCTCAGCAGCTATAAAGGCCGCATTAATGCAGTATATCATGCTAAAGCAGCCCAGACCAAGTATTGAGTGCATATATTAACATAATTTTTCAGAATATCCTTATTGCAAATCCTCTTTTTATTGATCTATATAATATTAGAAATATTTGAGTATTTTGAAATGTTGGATTTCATAAGCTGTAAGCCGGGAACATCGAAATGAAAACAAAAAGGCCTAAAATATTTCACTTTAAATTAAATGAATCTAGAATATGTGAGAGTTTCACTTTTTTCTAATTTTCACTGATGCACTGTACAGTAGAATCCAGGATATGGTAACAATGTCTTTATTTGTAAAACATTGCTAGTATTTTTGCCATACCATAAAAATAATATAATCAATATTGTAATATGATTATTTGAAATCTTACAGGCCCTGTTGACTCTATAAAATGGGAAAGAGTAATTCGCTTTGTTCATTTGATGTGCATTTGCATTTAATGCATGTAAATGTGAAACAGCCGGCCAAACTATTTTGCATTGAGCGATATCGATTTATGACTAAAATACATTTCTGGGATCCCACAGTTACCACATTTTAGTTAAACTGAATATGATCTAATTTCCCTATTGCTGACCTCTTTACAAGCCTCATCATCTGGAAGGAATGCCCTCAGTGGTTTATGTTGAAAACAGAGAATTATTTGTTTCTGTAGAAAGACTTTAATACTTCAGTTTATGTTCAGGGTTCAAGAGCATGAATTTAAGCTGTGAGGTAACAATGAGGTACAATTTCCAGTGGGTGAATATGTGTTAACACATAGGGATTTTTAATAGTTTTTTTTTTAACCTGTCTTAAAATTGACACATATATTAAGCACCTGTGAATATTTGCTTTTGAAAATATGGAGAAAATGTTAAGATAATAGAGAATCAGTGCCTTATCCTGGTTTATTATTTGTTTCTATTAATAATCTTTGTTTCTCTAACATTCTACCTTGGCTATAAGTCAAAGTCATTAAATAAAATGGATATTAATAAAATAAAAATTGTATTCAAATTAAAATAAAATGCATTATTCTTATCATTGTTATAGAACAAAGATTTCTTCCTAGCCTCTATCTGGTGAACTAGTCCATATATGGCATGATTGTTATTGTTATTCAAAAACTGGACACTTAATCATTTAGTTATTATTAGAACCAATAATCAGTCTCCTAATCTATCTAATGTTGTATCTCTCTGTAGGAGCCAGCATTTCTCAGAACACCAAGATTCAGCGATTTGAAGTCCACCCCAATGGCACCCTCACAATCCGCAACGTAATTCCCTTAGACCAGGGCCAGTACCGCTGCAGTGTCCAAAACCAGTATGGACAAGACAAATTGGTGGTCACTTTGATAGTCTTAGCTGAATACCCCAGAGTGCTTCAGCCACGCTATCAAGACATAACCAAAAACCTGGGAGATACTGTTGATTTGGGTTGTTATTCCCAAGGAAACCCTCAACCTCGCACTACATGGGTACTGCCTAATAGGGTAATATTACATACAGAGGCTCCCTCCCTTGGTGTACTTGCTCATAGGGTTTCAGTTTTAACCAATGGCACACTCAGGATTAAATCTGCTACAAACACAGATAGTGGTGTTTATAAGTGCATTGCTAGCAATGCAGCTGGTGCAGATGCTATATCTGTGCGTCTTACCGTTGCTGCTTTACCTCCAGTGATCCAACAACTGAAGAATGAGAATATTACTCTCCCAGAAGGGAGCACTGTCTACATCAATTGCAGTGCCAGAGGTACTCCCCCCGCTAACATAACCTGGTCTATGCCAAACGGTGTGCAGATTCATTCTTCTGTATTTGTTAGTAGCCTTAACCTGTTCGTTTTCAACAACGGGACCCTGTATATTCGTGGGTTGAGTCTAGCGAATGCAGGGAAATATGAATGCACAGCTACTAATACAGTTGGGATTTCATCCAGAACTGTTAGACTGACATTGAAAAAATCTATTGCATCAGCCAGAGCCAGGATTACTTCCTCATCTCCACAGAAAACAGATGTCATCTATGGGGGGAAACTACAACTAGATTGTGTTGCATCAGGAGATCCAGAGCCCAAGGTCATCTGGAGGACTCCATCCAAAAAGCTGGTGGATGCTCACTATAGGTAATGAAAACATTGATTAATCAATAGATCACATATAACCAGCATATCTATCCCTCCCATACATAGACATTTACCATCTCTTCTATCTTTGGCACAGATTGTTTTTTTGGGGTTTATTCCCACTTCCCAAAAACATAAATGTACAAAAAAAAAGTGTATTCGCTATGTTTAGTTATCTGTATATGTGTGAAGACAATACAGCACACAGAGTACTACAGGTTTACCATGTTTACCCACTTTCTTAAATTCTTAAAAATTCTTTGTTTTACAGTTATGACCCCCGGATCAAGGTTTTTGCCAATGGATCATTGTCTATCCATGCTGTAACAGAAAAAGATGAAGGAGACTATCTTTGTGCTGCACATAACAAAATGGGAGATGATTATGCACCTCTTAAGGTCAGTATATTGACAAAGCCAGCCAAGATTGAGCAGAAGACACAAATCAACCAGAAGGTGACATACGGGGGTGACCTAAAAGTCGACTGTGTTGCATCTGGTTTACCAAACCCAAAGATCCAGTGGGCACTGCCTGATGGTACTATGGTCAACAGTATTATGAAATCTGACAGCAGCAGTGTTGGCTTAAGTAGTAGATATGTGGTTTTTGACAATGGAACCTTATTCTTTAATGATGTGGGGATGCACGAAGAAGGTGATTACACATGTTATGCTGAGAACCAGATTGGCAAGGATGAGATGAAAGTACACGTCAAGGTTGTGCCAGATATGCCAGTGATCAGGAACAAGACCTTTGAGGTAATCAAGGTCATGTATGGAGATTCGGCTTCACTGAAGTGTTCTGCGAAAGGAGAGCCCAACCCCCACATACTGTGGTTCTCTCCAACAAACAGAATGATTCCTTCTGCCTCAGAAAAGTATGTGATCCTTAATAATGGGACACTTGTTATTCAGAAAGTGCAGCGCTTTGATGGTGGGAACTACACATGTCTAGCCAGGAACAGTGCAGGGCAAGATCGTAAAGTGGTCAGGCTGGAAATCCTGGTGTCACCTCCTGCAATCAATGGGCTAAGAGGCTCCATAAACTCTTTGAAATTATCTGCAATGAAAAATCAAAGGAAACTGATCCACTGTCAGGCTTCTGGTATTCCGGTTCCGCAAGTACTATGGGTTTTCCCAGAGAATGCTATTCTTCCAGCGCCACACTATGGAAGCCGGATGACAGTCCATCGTAATGGAACCCTTGATATTCATTCATTAAGGGTGACCGACTCAGCTAAATTAACCTGCATTGCTCGTAATGAAGGTGGGGAAGCAAGGTTCATTGTACAACTTGATGTTATGGACATTATAGAGAAACCAAGACTCAAGAGTCCTAAAGCAGAATCTGTTTCTCTAACTGTAGGCAGGACAATGATGCTAAATTGTTCTGTTGAAGGTTCCCCAGCACCACAGGTGACCTGGCTTCTTCCTAGTGGTCCTTCACTAATGAGTGGCACCCAGTTTAACAAGTTCTTTCACAGGTCTGATGGGACTTTGGTAATTACTAACCCAGCAGTGTCAGAGGCAGGAATGTATCGATGCTTGGGACGCAATGCTGGTGGCCTGGTTGAGAGGGCTGTGGTGTTGACTCCAGGGCGGAAGCCAGAAATTAATAACAGGTACAACTCACCTGTTAGTGTCATAAATGGTGAAAGCCTGCAGTTGCACTGTCTGTCTACAAGTGACCCTGTCCGTCTTACCTGGACTTTGCCAAGTGGGGTTGTCCTAAATAGACCTCAACGGGCAGGTCGCTATGCTGTTCTACAAAATGGTACTCTTTCCATCCAGCAGGCTTCTGTGTATGACAGGGGCTCTTACACCTGCACTGCTGCCAATGAATATGGAAGCTCCTTGCTAACTATCCCAGTGGCTATAATCGCATACCCACCACGAATTTCCAGTGGCCCACCTCCTTCCATCTATGCCAGAAGAGGGGTTGCTGTGCAACTGAATTGTGTAGCTACTGGTATCCCCAAGGCAGAGGTGGCATGGGAGACTCCAGACAGAACAAGGTTAATTGTCAGCACTCAGCCACGGCTGTTTGGAAACAAGTATATACACCCTCAGGGCTTCCTTATAATCCAGAACCCCACGCCAAGAGACACAGGTTTCTACAGATGCACAGCTAGAAATGTGATTGGGGTTGACTCAAAGGGTACATACCTTCATGTATACTGAGAATCAGTAAAATGACAACATGCCCAAAGATCTGCGATGTTTAGTTAATCCATAACTGTCTATCTAGTGTGAACATTTATCAATGTGAACATGACTTGCAACCATTTTAGGACATGTTCTACTGTGTTTGTGGAACACTTATCACGTCACTTGTCAGTTGATCGACCATGTCAGTTATCGCAAACATCTAGGGAGTTGCGCTACTTATCCCATGCATATCTAATACCTGGTAATGACTAATCCCACAGTTTAATTTTTTTTTTTTTTAATGTAAATACTACAACCTGTATTTTTATGTTGCAGCCAGACACAATTTATGTCAAACTGTATATATGAGGCTTTTATTTTATTTTATTATTTTGTTTTCTTTTATTTAATCTTGGAAAAAAATATTGAGGATATTTTGATGTCTTCAATGTGGAGATCATATGAATAATTCAGGGATAGTAAACCAGACAGCTACATTAACTAATGTCTAATGATACTTTTATTGCTTTTAAAGACATTAACCTTTCGTGTTCCTGTACATGCAAAACTATAAAGGTATAATTTTTCTTGGCTAGGTTCTTGCATATTTGGTTTGGGACACATTGTTGACATTGGGCTGACTGGGAGAAATGTGTAAACACTCTGGAGAACACCATGCCTTGGTTGCAGTTAAATGGCATATACGATAACATTAAATATAAGAAAGTTTTATAGTTTCATATTCGGTTTATAAACTGAAACCCTTTCAAAAGTGAACATTGTCTAACTTTTAATGCTGCATCCCATTTGTGTAGGGTTAAGTACGTATACTGACTGCATCTTTGTAGAACTGACCAAAAAAGGCACATTTTTTCCATGACTTTGTTTTAACTTATTTGTCTTTTAAAGACTTGCATTGAGATTTAATTTTATTTTGGATATGTAATAAAGACCATTTTAAACAACCTGCTTAAAGGTTTACTTTATTCCAACCTACTAGCTTGCCTATCTAGTGCCGACCATGAGATTTAAAGAGACAATGTAATGACATTTACACAAGATTACATTGGGTTACATACTTAATAGTTGGAAAGGAACTATCGGCCAAAACACAGCATTGTTGCAGATTTTATGTTTTTTTCTGTAATGCATGTAATACAGAAAATGTGTGTGCCAAAGAAGCTACTTCTGAAGTTTATGCAACATGGAAGTGACCAATCTTGCCTCTCTATAAATTTCAAGTTGCTAACTTCAGCCGTTTTGGAGAGATGATTTTATATGTGGCTTAAAATTTGACACTTTTCAGTATTACACTGTCTCACTTCAAACAATAATCATTTAAAATGCAAATTATTCATATTTGTTTATGAGTATTGATACAAAAATTTGGTGTAAGATTCTAGAATCACATGACCTGTAAAAATTGTTGCTTAAATAGTTTTTGGTAAAAGCTTAAAAGGCAAAAAATCTGTAGTGTCAGAAACCATGATAAATTCATCTTGCAATATCTTAAGAATTTAGCATTTTAGAATAATAGAATTTGTCAGATGGTGGCACAGTGGTGTAATGGTTACCACTGTCATCTTGCACCTCCAGTTTCTGGGTTCAATTCCCAGCCAGGTTCGATTCCCGTCTCTGTGCATGGAGTTTCCATGTTCTCCCAGTGCTTGGTGGGTTTCCTCCCACAGTCCAAAGACATGCAGATTAGGCTAATTGGTGTTCCCGAATTGTCCGTAGTGTATGAGTGTGTGTGTCCTGCAATGGATTGGCACCCTGTCCAGGGTGTACCCCGCCTCGAGCCCTAAGTCTCCTGGGATAGACTCCAGGCCCCCGCGACCCCAGGATAAAGTGGTATAGACAATAACTGAGTGAGTGAGTACAATTTATCAGGTTTAGGTATTTTCATGTGAAATGTAATTTGGGTGAGTTTCATCTGAATGGCAATTAAGATCATTGTAAGGTTTAATTTCAAAAGAGTTACGGACACTACGTAAAAGGGCATGAAATTGTGTTTAGCAAATGTGTTTTTTTTTATCTGTTAAAAATATTAATGTGTATACATATTTACAAAAACAAAGCATGGTTCAGGAGATAGGAAGCATTAAGTATTATGAAAAATTATGTTATCCTATCTGTAAATTAACTTTTTCACATAGGAGAGACACTTTTTGGCACCAATACCATGTTTCGGCCGTATATGCAATTACTTGCGCAATTAGTCTGGTGTTAAAGAATTTGTAATTACTTTCATCTAATTTGTGATAAATTTATACTTAAATGATATACTTTTTAGTGATGAAATCTATACTTTATCAGACATCTTATTCAGAAAAGCAATTTTACTTTAATTTGGGTTAACAGTTATGATATTTTACCACCTCTGATGTAATTCCAAATCCAAGTCTAATAAGTCAGTATAAACACAGGTAAAGGAAAATAAAGCCCTCATCAAACACTAGAAGACTTCCTTCTTATACTGTATGTGGTCTCTTGTGTAAACCACCACATAGCACAACTGGTGTGGAAAAAGTCAAAGCCCTGACTTCAACCCAAGTGAACACTTTTGAAATGAGCTGGAACCTTGAGTGCAGCCCAGGCCTCCTGACCCAACATCAATACCTTTGATAACTAATGCACTTTACCGTTAACTATAGAGTGGGACTGGTTATGCAATGAGATGTTAAAAAAATCAAATACGAGTGTGATGTTCATTGATGTCCAACCTTTTTGCCATACAGTGGAGTTGCCACGTGTTGCTAAATTGAGCTTTGCTAAAATGAATACTATGGCTTAATTCCAATCCACATGAAGTAAATCCTTGTTCTCTTTGTCTACTCCCTTCCCTTTGGCAATATGATGTGGTGAGGAACAAATCTCTGGTTAATGGTGCTTAAAGTTTTTTTCTTTTCCCATAATTTTTCCAAGTGTCAAAGCTGAAAGGCTGTAAATTGAAAAGTGTGAGCATCCACAGGACTGATTTTTCCAAGTGGAGGCAGCAAAGGAAAGTGAGGGAAGGCTCATTTTTCCTGAACTAGATTTGAGCCTAGACAGTCATGAGTTGGACTGTTGGATCTTGGGAACACCTGGGATTGTTGACCCGCCAGAACTGTGACAAAGTGGTCACAGGGTAATTGTATTTCCTCAATATTTGAGTCTAGCTGTCTAGGTCTTCCTTCCAGATTTGTGATTTTCCCTCTTTCCAAAGGTGTTAATGAAAAGAATCCAACTTGTTATGCAATAACAATCTTAAAATCTATAAATAGATTTTTACCATTCCACTGTACAAATACCTTAGATAATGTACATCATGGTACTGTATAAATTCAAATAATTTTACGATAAAAAAAAAAATAAGACAATAGAACAAATTCCCATAGCAGCAAGGGCACTTACCAAAATAGACCTCGAGGCAGAGGTGCCAATTTATTATATACAATCTCCACTACTCCAAGTACACTACTCTATTGCTTGGGTACACTTCAGCAATAGTGTAGGACGGACGGACTTTAGGAGCCGACATGACATTTCCAATGTGTTTGACATCCCAAAACTTGCTCTGCTTGACAGTAAAAGTTTCCTCTTGAAAACCCAGAACACACACATGGCACAGGGTTCTTGTGGCCGATGTGGCCAGAGGGCATTTTTAGCTCTGCCCCACCCACACTATGTCCAAGATTCTTCATCGAATAGCTTTTCTGATCAAACACATGTGAGCTCTGCATGTGACAATAAATGAGTACACTAATGGAAATTAACTTCATTAAATGTATATATTTTAATTATCATTATTATTATTTCTTTATTTAATAATATTGTATTTGTAAAAAAAAAAAAAAAAAAAAAAAAAAACGTCCTAGAGGTCCGTGATCAACTACAGAAGTTGTGAAACACAGGTCCTTCAAATCTGAGCGGTACCAGATCCTCTTCTTATCAACTGGTGTGCTCAGCCTATACGTTATCTTACACTCATTTCGAGATGTGAGAACCTGCAACCACCCAAGTTGCCAAGAGCTTCCTATATGGTGACCTTCTTTACAAGCAGTAACTGATAGACGTGGAATGACAGCCTAATTATAATGTAACTTGTGGTAGTTTCTGCCATAATTAAAGACTTGGCTTAATATGAGTCTATCAAGTTAAATTGTGCATTTTGTAAACACTGGTAATTAACGTGGTAGAGTTGTGGATGTGACCCGCCAAAATCTTCACATGTGCTAGTGGAGCACTTGCCCTTTATTTGGTTTGGAGCATCCAAATGTTATGAGTTGCCGAGCTGAGTCAGCAATGTGCACATGGTGAGGGATTTGCTTCCATAGTGACTCTGAGAGAGGTTTTTCCTTTATTTATCACTTCATTACTGAATTAACCGACTTCATCCTTCTAACTGACAACTTTTGGACTCATTTGGTAATGTCCTGGTGCGAAGGTTCATTTTCTTGTTTTTCTTTTTTTTTAATATATGCTGTAAACTACAAACTCGTTAGCCATAGAGCAGATGTGTTCCCACCAGAATGTGGATATGGTTCTTTCACCACGCATAGTATTGAGAATGATGGATGTTGACTTCAGCCATATGGAGGTACTTTAGGCTGTGTGGGAGCATTGTTTCTCATTTTTCAGCACTATTATGAGGCCAGAAAAACCCCACTGACACTGGTGGCTCAGCAGGCTGGTCCATGAAGACGTAACAAATAGACAAGAAAAATAATTTGTGTAACTCTTTTGCTACTGTCGTCTGAAGAAATACTGGCACCTCTTCACAAGGATAAGTAAAATTGGTTGCATGAGCTATAAATTTTGCATAACATTTCAAATCAGCTTTTTTTTTCCCCACACATATTTAAATCTTTCATCATTCTTTTTCAAAGGGGAAAACCAAACCAGGGAATATATTTTTTTAATAAACCTATTAATTTCAATTCAATAAAATTTTATTTGTATTTTTGTATTTAACAATTGAGTTTAACAATTGACATTGCCGCAAATTAGCTTTACACAATCAAAAGAATTGTTTAAGTTTGTATGAAATGTGAATGTATATGAATCAAAATGATAAGATTGTCCCTGATGAGCAATTTCTCAACTCATTTGCTTAACCTCAAAATACCACTCATTGTATGTTATTTATTTTTATTAATTTTCAGCAATCCTGATGAAGGGTGCCAATAATTATGGCAATGACTATGCAGGTTAAAAGAATAGAAGCAGGAGATCTTGCATGATCTCATGGTGACTCTTTAAGAAAATTAAAAACAGAACAAATCACGAGGTGCATTCAAGTCAAACAGGGACCTTTGATTGTGCAGAATAACAGATTATGTGGGGGGAAAAACTCTCTTTATTTCTCTATATAATCGCCTGTAACACTAATGCCCTTACCTAATCATTTCACTAGTGCTTAGATACCATCAAAGTAGACCGTTTTGTCAGTATGCTGGAGCCATGATGCATCTCTGAAACGCTGGCCTCCCAGGAACTCCCAACAGCAATAACTCCCAACCAAGTTCCTGTAATGTGTGAGTGGTGTCGGTGAATGATTGTGTGCACAGTTCCCACAGACAGATGCGTCTTTTGCACAAGTTTGTGACAAGTTATCCATCGATTTTCAAAGATCTGACATTGCACTCATTGTATGTTCATAAGAACGACTGTACTGGGCTCTGAGGCCATTCATGGATGTACCGCCTTCTTTAAAATGTTTCCACCATTTTCAGCTAAGAGTCTCATTCCTGTATTGAAGTCCTATGTAAATGTCAATCACTTTTCCGCCTTCATTCACCATAAATTCATCACAAGTCCCGGTTTGACTTGAACGGCCAATGTAAAATAACAAATATGCGGTTGCTGTATTCAACTATCCATAAGTTGATTATGTATTTAGCAGATAATATCACAGACTGACATAATCGTCTACCCCTGAAATCACTGTGAATGAAGTAAAATCCCAGGCCTGAGAAAAGTACACTTTTGTAATATGCATGTGAAATCCAATAAATATTTGGACAGATGTTAAAGTCACAGGGTTTCTTCACCCAGTTGGCATCTGCTGTCCTCTTCAGTGTTTCTGTTGCTAGTCCTCAAAGCTCACAGCTACGATCCGAGCTTAGAAGACTTGCGTGTGAGACTTGCATTTCTCACAGTTAACACTGTCTGTAATTTTATTCTTGCAGAATTAGAAAAATGTCCTGATGAGTGATGAGGTAGAAAAAAAAAATATTGAATGGCAGATGTTGTTGGAGGTACTGTAAAAGTAAATGGGTAAGAGTAGGCAAACGCTTTCGTAGCTTTATATGTTAAAAAAAAAAAAAAAAAAACATGAAAATTCAGGGAAATTCGATGAAAAATATTTATGACTCAGCCTAAATATTTACATCAGGCACAAACAGCTTCAGTGGTTTATTGCCTCTGCAAACAACTTAGCATTGACATAAATGATGACGACTTGCACTGCTTCCTATGTTTTGATTGAACAGCGTTGAACTGAATAGAAATATTTACATAGTCAAGAGAGATTTATGAATAAACCTTTATAAACCCAACCTTTATATAAAGTCAAACAGAATAAGTATCAGATCATTCTTTATAAATCATCATAACACACACACACACACACACACATACACACACACACACCTCCTGAAAATGCAGGTTCAGATTAGGAGTCCTTTAAGTACAGTGATGCCATTAATTCCAATAAATATCTCATTAGGTCAGTTTACTGTAATAGCTTGGTTTATCAAGATATTGTCATTTTACCTTAATATGTTATCTTGATATAGTCAAAAGACCAAGCGTCAAATTAATAAGATGATAATTCAAGATGCTCTAGTGTCTTTAAATAATTAATAATTCATTGAAAATAACAATACATTAAGTAAGGAAAAGATTTAAATGAAAAAATAGGGACGTGGCTTTATAGAACAGATGATGAGATTTATTTTACCATCATGAATTTAAATATATCCTGTAATCTCACATTCCTCCACTTCTTATTCCTTTTAATTTTCCAACAATATTGTTTTATAATAATAATAATAATAATGCATTTTTAACAACAAAAAGGACTAGTCAGAAGACTGTTTCATGTTGGAAACATACTGACACTGGCACTTCCATAAATGAAAAAAAAAAAATCCTTCCATTATTTCCTCATATTTTGCTTCCAAAGAGCCAGACTTTCTTATATTTTAATGTAGACTTGAGGAATAGTTCTCCAGGCTTCCTGGAAGACCTTTTTGTCTCTCATTTTCAGTCTGTCCCTGTATCTGACTAGTTTCAGAGAAATGTTTTTTGTTTGTTAAGACACATAGTGACCTATGAATTATTCAAGTTTAAACTATCTAACCAGTGAGAAACAGGTGCAGATGATGACAGATGATTAGGCCAGTGATTAGTATACTGGTGATTCTGAATGCTGAGTGGTTAGAACAGACAAGAGGGGAAATGAGGCTGCTGCTGAAGTTACATAAACAACCAATTTTTAACTTTAAGGAATTTGTAGTCCTACGCAGTAAAACATTTGGTAGAATTTCTTTAATTTGATCTACATAATTAAATTTAATAGAGTTAGCATTGCTGGCTCACACCTCCAGGGTCTTCTCCCCATGTAAGGTAGCTTTCTTCTGGGTACTCTGGTTTCCTTTCACCATCATTTCACCAAGACATGCAGATCAGGGCAATTAGGTTTTCTAAAACTGTCCATGGTGTGTGCATGTGTGCCCTGCGATGGATTGGCACCCTGTACAGGTTGTACCCTGCTTTGTGCCTGAAGTTTCCTGGGATTGGTTTTAGGCTTCATATGATGCTGTACAGGATAAGCAGTATAGAAAATGAATGAAATTTAATAAATGAAGGGGGTTCAAAACTTTTGCACAGTACTGTGTAAAAAAAAAAAAGGTTTGTATAGGGCATTAAAATAAGCACATAAATATTAAGAATTAGGAATGACAGCCACAGCCTGGATCATACCTGCAAGGGACACATACAAATGTAGAAGAACATGCCTCTGTCTTGAAGGAATGTCAGAGGTGAGTCAGGATGTTTGTAGGTAACATGTGTTAAAGTTTGTACAGCTCCCTACAGCGAAGCGAGTGTGTTGTTAACTTATAAATGATAAAGTCAGCAGTAGGAGGATGTGGTTCTCACTGCCATTACCTGCAAATAACAGTCACGCAGAAGCAGACAGAAGCACTACTGTTGTTATCCAAAGTACCCATTTTATTTTAAAGAGGTCTAATATAACTCCTAATAAGCAATCTGAAATGAAATTGGTTTGGAAGGTATAAATATTTTGCAAATTGCAGAAAGAGCACCCTCTAGTGCAACCTAAGCAGTGCTCAAGGCAAAACATGACAGAAATAACAATTGTCTCATTAGTATTTTAGCTTTAATATTCTCTTAAACAGATTTAGACACAATTGGTTCCATGTGATAATAATCACTCAGTCATGAGGTCCAATAAATCTCACAAGAACATAATGTAATTGAACAATTACTGTTTTAACATTTACGAGTTAATGAGCAGTGGGGTCACGTTGAATCACTGAATTTAGAAGAAGAAAAAAAGAATGGTTTTTGGGCAGCATGGTGGCTTAGTGGTTAGCACTGTTGCATTGCACCTCCAGGCTCCAGGTTCGATTCCCGTCTCAGGTCTGTGTGCATGGAGTTTGCATGTTCTTCCAGTGCTTGGTGGGTTTCTAAGACATGCAGATTAGACTAATTGCCGTTCCCAAATTGCCTGGAGTGTGTGAGTGCTCTGTGATGGGTTGGCGCCCCACCTACGTCTCCAGGGTATACAGGATAATGCAGTATAGATGATGCGTAAGCGAGTGAGGATTGTTTCTATCCTCATGTGTGTCTTTCAGCACTAACAGGGTGCTGCCCTCTGTTTTTGGTCTGATCTGCTATTTTCCACCCACTAGCTAACTCTCCACTACATCATCATCCTAACAATCAGGGAAGGTGAAGGTTAGCATGTTCTTCCTCCTCTCAAGGCACCTTGCATTGAAAGATGCTATCTTGCCTCTTCTGCATACCTAAATTCACTGATTCCCATGATTGCTGATTGGTGTCAGAGCAGGGAGATTATGACATCCATGGCCTGAAACTGTTGAAAGCGATGTCTGTACCTGATGGGATTCAAACTCGTGAACCCCAGACACTAGGGTAGATTTGTCACTCTGGAGTTCCTTTGATTAGCTGCAAAATAGCTGCTGAAATGATAACGGATACAATCAATCTATCTAAATGTGTTACTTAGTCACAACAAGAAGTTAACTGAGAAATTGATCGAGTTTCAGCCGGATGTTTTCGAAAGCATCTTTGCCCAGGTAATCAATATCTCCCTGTTCCCATCTCCTCCGGTGCTCTGTACTCTCCAAAGCCTCCACTGTGGCCTGAAAAAGTCAAAATTAAAAAAAAAATTAGAGGTGAAAATTTTTAATGATTTATCTGTAAAGTTCTGTATGTAAGCTCTCAAAAGTTGATTTTTATCAGCTTTTTGTTTCATTGTGTTAATATTATTCTTGAGGTAAAATCAAATTAAATTGTTACCCCCCACGAGAAAAAAAATCTATATATATGTTTTTATACTTGAGTTGCTATTTCAATGCAATACATTTATAAGTAATAAAACATCTGTGCATATAGGAATATTATGTATAATAAAAGTTGATAACTTTTCAATAACAAGATGGCTGGAGGGTGTTTTTTATTCTTCTTATAACGTAGCAATTTTTTTTAGTCAAAGTCAAGTTTTCAAATTGTGCAGAATAGCAGAACAAAGTTTTGAGAGTAAAAACTTATTTCTTTAAAGTTTTGAGAGTAAAAACTTATTTCTTTCTTATCTTCTTTTCCCTTATTATTATTATTATTTTTATTTTATAGAACTTTATTAATCCCAGAGATTTATATATATCCCAATTAGGAAACTGGGGTCAGAGCACAGGGTCAGCCAGCTTACAGCACCCCTGGAGCAAGGGCTCAACAGTGGCAACTTGGCGATGCTGGGGTTCGAACCCCCGACCTTCCAATCAGTAACCCAGTAACCCAC
>JAQMYL010000010.1:7286686-7299266 GCA_030014365.1 Clarias pachynema | reverse complement strand
TTTGTAAACCGACACGCGCTGCCAGCTGCCAACTGCTATTACACGTTCCTGCCACTAGGGGCAGCGTGGTACCTAATCTCCTGTAGATTTTTTTTTTCTTAAAAAAAAAAAAGGTATATGATATGATATGATATGATATGATATACATAAAAATAATTTTTGCATCCTGTAGCATCTTGCACCAAAATACATTTACAATGTACAACAAAAAAATAAGTAGGATCACTGAAAACATATATGAATATCGTATCATGCTGCTATGGATTAATAATAATAATAATAATAATAATAATAATAATAATAATAATAATAAAAGCATTTAAAATTGTGCATAAGAAAGTGCAGTAACATTTAGACCTAAGGGTGTGCAAACACTATTCAACCTGTTCCTGGCTGGAATATTAGTACTGTTTGGTCCTTTACTCACGTCCTTGCCCCTTAAAGCAGAGTTTCTTCTTCTGGTAGGCGAAATAACTGGAAGCAGCACCAAATATGGCCACTGCCACAGCGCTGATGATGCCCGCCATCTGGCCTCCTTCGGCTGCTGTGTGTCAAACAATGACAGGGTGAAGAAACCTATAGATTGAGGAATGCTCCTGCTCAACTCTATTCTGTCTAAAATCAGTATAAATCACTGTGAGAGCATGCTCAGTGCCAGTTCAATACAGCTAAAATACTTCACTGCCCTGAAGAAAGAAAAACACCTGTATTTAACTCCTCAGATAATTAGCATGTTATTTATTGAAGTGCACAGGACTCCGGTCCCTCTGGTTTAAAGAACTAGCCAAATAAAACATTAAAATATTCCTATTATGAATGTAAATCTAGAAAGGCAACGCGTGTATTTGTTGGACTGGAAATAAAAACAGTTTCAAATAATGAATACATTATCCTAACAATGAGGGTACTCAGTTGTTGAAGATTATATAAAACACAGGGGCTTGTAAATTAATGTTAATTAATTTTACACATTTTGTTCTTCAAGTGCCAAGTCTGAACAAAAAAAACAGAATAGATATAAGTACAAGTAAGGCAGCACGATGGCTTAGTGGTTAGCGCTGACGCCTCGCCTTGGGGTTTCACATATTAGCTGTGCTCTGTGTGTGTGTGTGGGTGGGTGGAGTTCGCAAGTTCTCCACGTGTTCGTCAAAGGCATGCAGAGTATGATATGAACAGCGATTTCAAACTTCCTCATAGCATGTCTGAGGACTTTTTAATGCAAATCATTTTAAATACAAACTCGATCCAAAACTTCGACTCTGGTGGGACTCGAACCCACAACCTTTGAATCACTTCACCAAGTGTTACTTAGAAGTCCAATGCGCTATCCATTGCGCCACAGAGCCTCTTGAGCAACATGAGTTACTTCTTGTGGTTGGGACGGAAACACATCTACAAAAACTCTATCATAACTAAACCAACCACTTGGGTCAAAGTGTAATGCTGACTTTGCTTTAGCAGTTTGATGACTTTTCTTGCTTGTTTAGTGCTTTCACTTCACTTATCTATCAAAATACAATACGAGTAACAACTTTTTAAAAAAAGCACTAACTGTATAACAAAGGAGGAAGACTTTGGGGAGGTCCAGGAGTCGTATGTGTGGGACAATTGCAAAACCTCAGCTCGGGAGTGACTTGAATCCACGACCATGGAAACAGTCCATGCGGCGTTGCTTAGAAACCCGACAAACTACAGTACCTACTGCACCACAGGGACACATGACAACAGGTTTACTACTCTGAATAATGGTTAGCTGCAATGACCTTTGACTTCATCGCTGTACGAGATGTATGTCGCTGAGGATCCCAACCTTCTTGTACACATACACCTCCACTTATACACTCTGGACAATCTGGAAATGCCAGTCAGATTACAAGGCATGTCTTTGGACAGCGAGGGAAACCAGAGTTTTATTTTTTTTTAAAAACAGGTTCTTCATGTGACTTTAATTATATTAGTATTATAGCATATAGTATAACAACAAAGAATATAATAATGTAACACAACAAGGATCCATCAATTAATATCTAGAATAGAACAACAAAAAAAGGATAATCTATATGCAGTGTGTATTTCTACCACTAGATGGCAATGTTTTCCCCCAGAAAAAAATCTAATAAATCATTAATGAGGATATGTGCAGTAACTTGTACTATGCTATACACAGTGATAAAATACATAACTTGTATAATTTGATGTGTGTGTCTGTCACTCTTAAAGACACACACACACACACACACACGCACACATACACATCACTGGTGCAGTAAAATCTGCCTGGATATGAGGGCTCATTATTTTAGGGAAGGTCATGTATTATCAAATGTAAGTGAGTCATTCTGTCCACACACACACACACACACA
This sequence comes from Clarias pachynema, assembly GCA_030014365.1. Lineage (NCBI taxonomy): Eukaryota > Metazoa > Chordata > Actinopteri > Siluriformes > Clariidae > Clarias > Clarias pachynema. The sequence continues at coordinate 7,296,902 of JAQMYL010000010.1, read as the reverse complement.
CATGAAGAGGCGGAGTCTCCTGCACCACAATGAGTCAGAGATGTATTGCTCAGTAATTTACGTGACCACAAATCCAGATGTTTTACCCACTGAGTCTGGGTGACCAATAGTATTAGGACAACCGTACAGTATGCCATGTATTATACTTATACAATCAGCTGGGTTAAGTTGGATGGAACAAATATGTGACAGGACTATAACTTTCTGAAGCCTACGTGTCAACCTCTGCATTTGAAAAAGTGATTTGTTGTGACTTTATACTTAATATTCATTGTTGTATAGCAATTTCATTGCAGAAAATATAAAATTATTCTTATTGTTTTGATTTTCATAATAAAAGATAATGACACTGTCATGAAAACATTTCATTTCACTTTTTCATCCCAATACTTTTGGCCACTACAGACAAGTGAGTGTATTGTACGTACATGTAGTATAAACTGATCTAAAAACTAATTATAAAAAAAAAAAAAAAATACAGACTGATCTTTGTTGTGTTAAAAAAAAATTACATGACTTACATATTCAAATAGCGAAATGAAATCTACATGAATCAGATTAATTCTGCTTATTGGGATTAATTAAATTTTCCTACAGCAAGGTGAGCTCTCTCTCAAACTACGAACATAATTATTAATATTGTTAAATAAATCAGTAATATTATAAGGCAGGAAAACATTATAAAGCTAATATAATGTTATAAATAATAGGTGAATTACATGTTCCTTTTTCTAACTAAGCTACTTTTTTAGTATCTTGAATGTGTTGGCAAAACATTTTTATCTGGTTATTTTTCGACACAATTAACTTTTCAACTTAATAAAGCTTAATCCCTGTAAAAAAATAAAATAAAATATATATATATATATATTTTTTTTTTTTTAAAAACCTGTGTTCAATGTCTCTGGTTCCATGTTCTTCTTCACAGGTGTTGTCGGTTAGTTTTGATTAGTTGTGTTATTTAAGTTCCTCCCCAGCTTGCAGTTCCTTATGGCTCGTGCATGTATTCTGTTGCTATTATGAAACACTAAGGCTAGTTTAAGTGTATGATTGTATTTGCTAGTAGCTTAGTGGCTCAGGTCGTGTGTATGTGTGTGTGTGCAGATTTTTTATCATGAAAAAAAAAATCCTTTTTATAAAACATTATAAAACTAATATGTTTTAAAATATATATATATATATATTTTTTTTTTTTTTTTTTTAAACATATTGCACTTATGTATATTTTATATTGCACCATATATATTTTATATTGTTGCATATTTGGGCTCATCGGAAGTGAATCATCAGTCTCAACCCAGAACAATCGCTGCGCTAAAGCAGGACGTTATCTCCGAAACCTCAGTTTAACACCTTAAATGTTCGTTATTTTGTACACAAGCGCGCATAGTCACATGCTGTCAAGTCTGAGCTGTAATTTTGTTATTGTCAATTTTTTTAATGGTGTGAAGCACTTTGGTTTAACTTACGTTGCTGTAACATAAATAAATGTTGATTGATTGATTGATTGATTGATGCACTCCTAAACACGTCAATGTGTTGACTTTTTGACAATGTGTTAGATCTTTTTATACAGAATGTCAACTTCCCAAAAGTATTTTATAGTCCATGTTTAATCTTAGAATCTAAGTGAATGTAGATTCTGACATCATGCATCATTCAAGTCTCTTTGCTGGTGAATATTCATTTGCAATTTGTACGTAATGATTTTTTAAAGATTGCAGACATGCAAAAAAAAAAAGTGTACTAACTATTCAGATGATGCCTTTTCATGATTATGGTTTTTCTGATTTCATAAATATTCTGATTACATGCACACTTTTAAAGAAACAGCCTCTCGGCTGAAACCTGGATAACTTCTTAGGACTCGCTGTACTGTATACCGAGTAGAGATGCTCAACCATCCGTCTAGGAACCTCTGTAGTCCAACTAGGGACTGTGGAGACCAATGGTGATTACCATTGTAGTTATTCGCATTTCTTTTATTTTTATTTTATTAACTGTGGTAGGACACTCAGTCACCATTCACATGCGCATTCACACACTACCGGCTATTTTGGAAGCGCCAATTAGTCTAATCTGCATGTCTTTGCACTGTGGGAGGAAACCCACCAAGCACAGGGACAATATGTAAACTCCATGTACACAGATCAGAGGTGGAAATCGAACCTGGATCCAGTTTTATTAAAACATTAGCTTTTGATCCTTATATCCTTATAATCCAGGCTCCTTACTTGTTTGCTAAAAATATATTTGATAAGTTTGGTTAAAATGATTACGGACTCAACCCACTTCCTCATCATCCTTGTTTATTTGCATGGAGAGGTCTATCACAAAACTGATCACACTTTCGATAAACCGAGCGTGTCACGAGCACTTCACATGCACAGGTGATGCTGAATCAACGACTGAATCAAAGATTTTACTTATTTTAAATTAAAAAAAAAAATTTTTAAACCATTGAAATTGAATATGTGGAGGTCAGGGTTGATCCTGTGGGGGTCGCCACAAATTAATCAATTTATGGGAAACTGGCTTTGGATTATGAAGCTCGGAGTGATTTTAAATAAACACTCTATGCATTTGGTTCTCCTAAATTATTAATGCTTAATTGATTATTGATGATCCTGTTCTATTATCAGTTAAGAAAAAAAAGCATGAAATCTGCAACTCGAATGACCCTAAAATGGCTATTTTTTTCTTTCTAGTCAATAACACCTCTGAATATATAAATGAACCAGACAAACCCAGCTGAAACGCATTACATTTTCAAAAAAACATTTCAAAGAACATAGGTATTTTAAAGGCAGGAAGCAACACGGCATCTTGCAGAGGTCATTTCCGAAAACACACCCTGAGGTGGAAAAGGACACCGACACATTAACGCACTCAAAATGTCAGCGGGGATGCCATGTTAGGGATGAGAGTTCTGCTCAGAGATTTAATAATAGCAGTGGCTTTACTAGTCAAGGAATTCAAAATGGTTTCACCTTTCACAGAATATTTATTTAAAGAAACACAGAGCAGTTAGACACAGCAGGGGGGAACAGACACCATGAAAGAACAGTTAGAAACAGTGCTGATGTTGTAAGAGGATTGTCCGTTCAATACAAAAAACAAGCAAAAAGAATTGTACACTAAGGTAAAAAAAAAAGAAAAAAGAAAAGTACACCTCCTTTAATTTAAAGGTGAGAAACATGTGCAGTGCAGACATCGTCTCGTATTTCTTCACGTCTCCGAGAACAACGCGTGTCTGTTTCTCTGCTGTTTTCTGACTAATGAACACATGCTATGTGTGGTATGTGCCGTGACTCACACGCTCTTGGGCCGACTGAAATGTCAGTAACTGCGAAGGTCAGCTTGTTATGACAACGTTTTAGGGAATAAAGACATTAAATCATAACGATGCCTGTGAATTAATAATAAGTCTGGATAAGACAGACGTGTGTAGTAGAAACAAAGCAACAGTTTTGGCTAAAGAGAGAAAAAGAGACGCTAATAAGACGATAAGGGGACTAAACAAATGTGTATCAAACACAAAACTAGGATTTAAGCTTTCATTCAGTTAGGCATTTTTAAAAAATATATACGTTAAAATAACGTTCGGCCAAAACAGTATTGGTGCTGATTACATTTTTTTCTATCATATACAGAAAATATTATATAATACAGAAAACGTGTGGCGAAAGAGGCTACTTCTGAAGTCTATGCAACATGGAAGTGACCAATCTTGCTTCCCTAAAACATTTTAAGTTGCTAATCAGCTGTTTTGGAGAGATGATTTTATATGTGCCCCATAAATGGCCATTTTTCAGCGTTATACTGTCTTGTTTCAAACAATAATCATGTAATGTAAAAATTATTTAAAATGTTTTTAGTTACTGATACTAAAATTGGTGTAAGGTTTTAGAATCACCGGACCTGTTAAAACGGTTGCTTAAATTGTTTATTTTGGTAAAGGAAAAAGTGAAAAATCTGTAGTGTCCGTAACCAGGTCGAAATTCATGTTGCAATATTTTCATTTAGTATTTTAGAATAATACACTTTTTTTTTTTCAAGTTTATGTCTTCAGTTTCATCTGAATGACAATTAAGTTCATTGAAAGATTTGATGGACACTAAAGGACACAGAAGGGCATAAAACTGAATTTAGCAGATATCTTTCTTTTTATCTGATAAAAATATAAATGTGTTTGCATATTTATGCATATCTTTCATATTCACCTTTTCACCTAGGTAAGACACTTTTTTTAGCACCAATACCATGTTTTGGCCGAGACTAAACTTTACATCTTGACTAAACTTCATATTCGGTCTTCATAACTAAAGAGCCTTAAGTGCCTTAAAAATGAATAATAACTAAAAGAAAAGTACTTTTAAAAATGAGCATTAGATATTTGCATGAGGGAAAAAAAAGACAGAAAATTTAAACAGTTGTTAGTCTTTCGGCTTCCTCCGTCGAGGGTTCGCCAGAGTGGACCAAATCACTGACCTTCCTGACATGACCCTCCCATTGTATATGGGCTTGGGACCTTGGCTGGAGGTTTGGGCATTGGCTGGGCATTGAACCCGGGCCTTCACAGAAATTTAAACAGTAACTAGCTTAATTCTTTTTAACATAAAGCTTTCTCGCTATGATGTTCTGTTGAGCGACTAAAAAACGTTTGCATCCCTTTGCAGTAAGAGTGCGATTATAAGGCTGTATCCTCAAGTATTTAATCACTACTCTGGGATTCCTTTCACTATTTAATTGTTGGAAGCTTGGAATCTTTAAATGAGGAAGTGAATACGCTTTCAAAATATGCTTGAAAAAAAAATAGGGGAAAGAAGGTGGTATACAGTTGTGGAACTAAAATTGGACACCCAAAGTGAACCGCTACAATGCTTATTTAAGACTTGGTTAAAAAACAAACCGTTGCAAAGTATAACCCTTCTGATTTCAGTTCTTGCGTGTTATTAATGCAGCTTTTCCCCGCCTACCGGATATATTTTAGGCTGCTAACCAACACGCTTGTGATTCATTATGAAAAATAAATATTATTTTAAAGGGTGGTTTTAAGAATGAGTGGAAATACTGGTAACACCAACGTTATTCAAGGCATGGAAAAAATGCTATTTAGGTCAGCCCTAGAAAATCGAACAAGTTACAAGTTAATCCAACGTAAACCCCAGGCAAAACCTTAACAGAAAAACCAGCAACAATCACACCACCAAACCACCTTCAATAACGTGTTCGAACTCGCTCTCGTGCTTTCAATGAAACCGGACACCCAGAGGAGACTTGTTGCCTATTGGATCATCAAGACTGCTTCTCTGCTTCGGCTAAGTCCAGGAGCTCCAGCGCCTTTTCTAGAAGGGACAGTATAACTTGTTTAGAGTTGGCAATCCAGGCAAGGAGGCCTTCAGGCATGTTATCTCCTAGCAACATCAGGAGCTTCAGCCACTGCTGGTAAAGTTCTGCAACAACAGGATATTGAAGCAGAGATTTTAGAGCACTGGCTCTCACATAACATACAGCCAAAGAAAATCCATTCTTTCTATTACGCTTTATAACAAACTGAAAAATGCTCTGTTAGAGATACAACTAGAATCTCCTGATTAAGAACAAGATTAAGGTCCAAGAACAAATAGAATTGGATTTGTAACATGTTTTATAGGCAGCTTCAAAATGGCATCTGAGGTCTCCGAGCACTGGATCGTCAGACCGCTGGAGTAATTGCTTTCATGTGCTGGACCGTCTGACGGCTTATGTAAGTTGCAAAAGTGCATTTTATTCATCAGGACTGCAGCGTTCCTGACTTGCTCACTTGTTAAAAAAGACAACGAAGACCAAGTGAGTGCGTATAAGCGTCCATAGATCACCAACACTACACAAGACACAACCATGACTCTTTCTGCTTTAACTTCAGGGAATTCTTTGGCTCATATTTGGATTTCCGTCATTAGGATTTCCAAAGCCTGAACTGGCATCCAATCAGGAATTATACTGGCCGTACCAAGCGTGTTGGTTTTGTCAGTGGAAAACTAGATGGTTTAAATGTTAGAGCAGAAAGAGAAGACAGGAAAGGCAGAATGCAAAAAAATCATCAGTCACAGAAAAATAAGTCACAAGTCCTGACTCAGAAGAACAATAGACGTGATTATGATAGCGTTACCATGGGCCACTGGTGAACAAGGAGCAATGCAATCATCCACAATGGGAAAAACATATGCCTGGGCTAATACAAGGAGCAAGGGGTACTACAAAGACAAAGCTCGATCGGATATTTCATCAAGAGCGGATGAACCGTTAAAAATCCAATTTAGGAATGCAAATCTGATTCAGCAAGAGGTTGCAAAAGTTTTAAGAGATTCAGAAAATGAAGTTTTTCAATAGGATTACTGATGTTTTTCCTCATACATGTTTTTTTTTTTTCCCTGAACAAATATAATTCATCTGGGAGTGGAACTTTGTGCACGCTGCATTTCCTGTGGAAATATTTCCTCTGAAAAAAACAATGACTACTTTTATGGACCGCACGGCCTCATGACTCACTCTGGAGCTCTTACGCAGAAGTCCTCTCTATCTAACTAGCACCCTTAAGACATCTTCAGTTCATTTCGTCTGTGAGAAACCTTAACGGTTCCATGTACAACATAAGGTTAACCACTAAAAAAAAAAGAAAAAAGGTTTCCAAGGTGAACCCAGAGGAAGCTAGAACTCATAACTAACTAGAATATGTACTAAGAGTGTACACAGGCATATAAGAGAAAAGGTTCCAGGTTCTAGAACTCTGAAAGACTTCTTTCAAAGGAGAAACCCATTCCATGTACAGTACCAGTCAAAAGTTTGGACACAACTTCTAATTAAATTTTTTTTGTTCGGTATATTTTCTACATTCTAGAACAACACTGGAGACTTCAAAGTTATGAAATAGCACGTGAAATGAGGTAATCAAGTAACAACAACAACAACAACAGTCAACTGTTATTTTAGGACAGGAAGGTCAGCTGTTCAGTACAACAGTATACTAGCATATATATATCTTGACTATATACAACAGTATTGTGTCAAGTGCATTTGCAAAACCCATCAAGCTCCATGATGAAACTGGCTCTCATGGAGATCTCATCACATGAAGGCAAAACTTCCCTAAAAAAAAACAGGAAGCATCATGAAATTAGCAGGTGTGCCCAAACTTTTGAATGGTAGTGTAGATCATTACAGTATTATTACATTACAGTATAATGCGTCCCGTTCACAAAAGGTTGCATGTTATAGCCTTGGAAAACCAAAACTCTTCCCTCAAGAGCTCACTCAACCTTTTCCTAGATTTACTCGGTGGTCCTTCGGGGGAAATCCTTAAAATTTCTAAAACCCTACAAGAGTTCCAGTTCAGAAAAATAAAACTCCTATAATCCGTAGAATTCAAATCCCAGGTGATGCTGTAGTGATTCTTCTCAAGCCTAGAGAGAGCTGATTGGCTGAGAGTGGTATGGGAGGGACTTAACGCTTACACATCAATTGTGGCTTTAAGCCAATCACGCAAGTGGAGGGAGCGGATAGCGCTGTTGTCCGAGTGTGTTACGCTGCCCCCAGTGGTGCGTGAGCGTGTCACATGGCTGGGAGGAGGCACGCGATAACCTTCGCCCTCACTTATTGGTAGCTGTAGCTATTATGATATGGGAGTGCCCTGATGACGGGTGGGAATTGGCTACAACTAAATTAGGGAGAAAATCAGGTGACAAGAAAAACAGAAGAAAGAAAGAAAAAGAAGACTTGGAATCCCATAACAATCCAGAAACACTTAAGGAACTTATTTTCTTATAGTGCACATAGTAGAAAAAAATCCCATTACATTCAAGAGTTTTCAGGGAATGTCTCTCTCTGTGGGACGCCTTAATATAGAACGTTTCAGAAAATGAGTTTTCTTTCAAGACCTCTTGACTTACAAGACTTACACTGATATACTCATAGGCACAAACATTCACACCAGCACTTTCTCCAAGTGAAAACACTCCAAACAGAACCCCTAAGAAGTCAGAACATCTGGATCATTCAAATAACCCTCAAAAAACCCCAGAAGAAATGGCTCCATGACTGCTAAGGTGGTTTAAAGTAAAGACCCCCTGAAGGTTTTATACATACAGGACAATCTGTACAGGAAACCTAAGAGAGCCCTTTTCATAAAAGTGTAATAAATATATTCCAAATTGAAGTGTGTGTTGTGTGAGGTTGGATTAAACACGAACGCAAGACACCTTTACTGTTTCCTTTATTCAGCTGGCTATCACTAACAAGAGGCAATAACAGCAGCTATATAAGAACATGAGTCGAAATAAATGAAAGAATGCTTATTTACCTTGAGGTGGGTCACCTTCAGGATCTAAAAAGACAAACGTAACAAAGAAACGTGAGATATGCAAAGTATTTTACATGTGGTGTACTGTACTGACTAATACAGCTACTACATAGCTACAGTATGATGAATGTTACCAGATGTGAATGCATGAATACATTGTGAATGAACAGATAAACGAAAGTGTGCTGTTTGATTGTTGGTATGGTGGTGGGATTATGTGAGATAAAACTAAACGTTTGGCAAAAGGAGGTTTTCATTAGCCAGATATAAAGCTCCTGTGACAAAGACACATTAATACATTATGCACTCCTTCCTGCCCTTTACTACTTCCTTCCTGTAACTACATCAGTCGCAGGCTCATGGTGTATTTTTTCGAGGGTGCTGAAAATCAGAATCAGAACTTTTTAACCATTGCATTTCATTTATCCCAGATCATGTCGTTGTAAAACCTTTAAAAATGTAGATCGGAAAGTTATTATATATAGATAAAAAATATGAATGTTTTAGTAAGATGCCACTATTGGAAACGGGATGCGGTCATGTTAATGAAGAGGCACACTAGGACAATACGAGGTCCTAGCGTAGGACGTTAGGTATATGAACAGTGGGGCTACCAATCATGACACACTAGAACGTAATGTTCGTCATCAGTGTTGCCAGATTGTGCTTTTTTCTCGCAAGTGGGCTACAAATCATGTTTGTCTTGGGATAATTTCAGTGAACCAAAGTTCACATGTTCATAGTTTATCATTATTATTTTTTATCATAGTAGGCAAGTTTCCAGCACTGCCTAGGTGAGATGTTTATCTGTGTGATCTGGCAACCCTGTGTCCGACTCAATCCCAGACATTATTTGGAAGCGGCCAATAAAGAACTGTTTTGTTTGACTCTTGAGCAAAGGTAAAATCAAACATGTTGGGAATGTAGCTTGCCAATAATTTAAGTATTTGGTTTTGATTTGATGAAGAAACATTGCCAACATCTTCTTCTATCATTAGATTATTTGGCCAATTTATTTTGAGTCAGCTTAGATAAATACCATAGAATTTGAAATTGTACAATTCATAGTTTTATATATTGAAATTTAAATTGCACTAGCAATTAGTATAAAATAATAGCATATTATCACAAAATATTATTATTACTATTATTATTATTATTTTTGTTTTGTTTTTTTATCAAATCCCTACGAATGAGCTTAAAATGAAGGTTCTGCAGCTAAAAAGTTGATGTGATGGTTCAGGAATGATTTAAATGGAGAAAAAATGGAAAGAAAAATTTTAACTTTAGGATTGAACTAACAAATTCAACTCAAACACCTCTAATAATCGAGCAATAGGAGTTTTACAAAACATCTTTGGATTTCCACGCCACAAAAAAAATAATAAAAGCCTCAGCAAATTTTTTGTAAAATTTCGCATGCGTTTTGTTTGTATTTAACGTTTAGGCTAACACAGACAGGACCAAATGTGAAACAGATAAACGTACATGTCTGGTCGTCTGGTCCGGCGTTACCTAGAGCCGGAATCACAAGCAGAGGAAAAAAAAGACCGATGTAAGCAAGAAATACCAACAGTACTTAAATCTTGAATACACTGGAAGACAAACTCGTTAATAATAAAACATACCAATAAAATAACTGCTTTAGGACGATTTCACATGCTGTAACCATAACAACAATCTAAGCAGTCTTAGATTCTTATACAGTGGAACCTCGGATTACGAGCATGGGCTCGTATTCCAAAACCCTCGTAAACCAAATCATATTTTCCCATAAGAAATAATGGAAATTCAAATAATTCGTTCCACAGCCCAAAAAAATAAATACATAAAAATAATTAACACAAAATATAAAGTAAAAATAAAACAAATTAA
>JAQMYL010000010.1:7240197-7250874 GCA_030014365.1 Clarias pachynema | reverse complement strand
TCCTTACCCGCCCCAACCCGCCCCGCGGGCTACCCGCGGGGTCCGCGGGCTAACAGACGACCCGCGCATCACTAATATATATATATATTCATTTATTTATTTATTACAAACATTTTATTAGTACTTGCGTATTTTAATTAAATCAAATCGTAGTGTTTTTCTGTTTTTTTGTTTTTGTTTGTTTTGCATTAACCTGTTTTTTTATTACCATTTCCATTTTTTAAATAATATTATTTATTTATCTTTAAAATAATTATTTTATTAGTAATTGGGTATTTTAAAATCAAATCAACTAGTAGTGTTTTGTGATTTTTAAAATTTTTTTATTGCCTTTTGCATAGTTTTGTATTAACCTCTTCTTTTTGACATTTCCAGCTGGAAACGAGGAGGAGGAGGGTCTCACTGCGGTGAAGAAAATCCAAAAGGAGAGCGGACACAGGAAAGGTATGTTCACACGGTTCACTGCGCTCGGTGGGATTGAGCACAAACCGCATAAATTTCTCTGCGTCTCGGAAACATGAAAGGATTTTTTTTTCCCGCCTAAAACTTGCTTTGAGATTATTCTCGGCTATCATGCTGTCACAATTTGTTGGAGCTGTTTTGCTTTCGAACGCACCGGGGAACCACGTTTGATGTATTTCCTGCGAAAAAGAAGTAAATGAGGAAGATAGAAGTCGCAGGAGGCAGGAAGATTGTGTCTGCGTGACAGACAACGGGAGTAAGACAGCTGATAAATGCGCAGGCGCTGAGGAACGCTGTCCTGCGGTCAGACACGTTGTCATGCAGATGAGATATGGATGACGGCCTTCCCTTATCTCTGCTTTAAACTCCCACCCTTCCACCTTCTTTCATCTCACTGATTTACTGTCAGCACCTCGACATGCCACTGATTCCTCCAAACCAGCCCGAGAGAGTGAAATAGAGCCTTTGGTGCTTAATCTCGGTGTGGCGAGCTCGAACTAAACAAGAAATGAACATGTTTGCATATGACATGGCAGATCCGGAGACAGCTGCTGTCTTCTTGCGTGTATATGTGTGTATGTGTGTGTTGCCTCCCCTGTGTTCTGTGCAATCCATCACAATGGCACTCGGCGACAGGCTAATGATGTCACTCAGTCAGGTGAAACCACCTGTAGCGGGAAACAGTGCTTAAACTGGCAGCGGGAGCCACTCCGTCACCTTTACAAAGGGATGCGATTCATTAGAGAGAGAGGCGCAGAGGTGGGACATGCTAATGTTTCTCCTCTACTGTAATTATAGACAGGGATTAGCATCAGTCTTAATGGTGCAAGTAGCAGTGGGTGATCTCTGCAGGGTCGAGTGTGTTTGCTGGTCTTACACGTCAGATTCAGCTATGATTACGGCTGCATGATAATTCCTAAAAAATGTTCCTTAGGTGTTATTAACTGTTATTATAATCTCTGAAAGTTGACCAAAAGAATGCTACTGTAGAAACGAGCACTGAGTTTCACACTGAGTGAGATCCTGAGCACTACTTTTTTATAACTAGCTGATACGTGATGTGAGCACAAACAAAATTTCCCAAAGGAAAAGAGTCAGAGTCACATAGCGAATAGAGTGTTTTATATTCCCTTGTGGCTACTTGTCAGGCACTGATATAGATTGGGATGACCTTGCACGAAGATGATTTGTATGCAGCTCTTGCAGTTGAATGGACAAATATGTCCTCTGGCAAAACGTTTGTGATATGGCGAAAAGGAGAACTGCAAAGTCAAATCCTTAGCTTTGTTTATCAGAAGTAATTATAGAAGTGGAAATCCTGGGTCTGACATTGACACTGGGACTAAGTGTGGGCTGTGTTCAGGGGACCATGACTCAACCAAAGAAAGCACCAGAGCCGGAAAGGAACTTTGATGTTGATGTTAAACAAGCCAAATTCCACCAACTTTGGTAATGAACAGTCAGAAATCTTCCTTCGACCTGAACTCATGAGAAATTTGTATCTATGTGAGCAAACACAGACAATGTAGAACCAACGTTTAATCTTTATGTTTATGGCAATGTTCATCTAGAGCGATTTACAGTTTGTCTCATTATACATCTGAGCAGTTGAGGGTTAAGGGCCTTACTCAATTGCCCAGCAGTCCCAACTTGGTGGTGCTGGGGCTTGAACCTGGGACCTTTCAATCAGTAGTCCAATACCTGAACCACTGAGCTACCCCTGCACCCTCAGCTTTTTTAGCTTGAGATTTAAACCTTGAGGTACAGTATGCTACAAATTTGAAAGAGGAAGACTACATTGGTTCCTCATCAATGATCTTTGACAAACCAGAAGAAACCACATGGACACTGTGAACCACAGCTGGCAATCCTGGTACCATGAAGCATAAATAATACCCAGTGTGTCACCATCCCACCTGTTCTTTCCAGTTGAATTCAAGAAAATTCAAAACCTTTGGCTTATTTGCCTATATAGTATTGCCTGCCAAACCTCGCTAGAATCTGGCATGTTTCTTCAAAAAAATCTCCAAGAACTTCCCACTTCCACAGGAATCGGCAGTCTGATTAGCAGTGGGCATGGAGAGTCTATTCCAGCCCCCATACCCGCTCAGAAGCCAACCATCATGATTCTCACTTCCTTGATACCATTTTATTTGCCCAAGTAAATGGTATCAAGAGTAACTCTATACCTCTTCACCACAAAGCCCATAGTGGTTGCAAGTAATCTTTATATTCACTTAGAAGTCTTGCCAGGTCCACTGAATCAGTTCAAGAATCCGTGAGCGTATACAAGTCATGAGACTGCATAGGTTTGGAAAATAACCAATGGTATGCAGAAATTCACCAGTGGTGTAGCTCTATATGGCTTTCAGGAGCTGCACTCCAACATCAGCCATTTTCAATTTAAATCAATTCCACGTTGGTTTTGTGCCATGTATCCTGGGTGGCTCGGTGGTTTGGTGGCTAGGATCCCTGATTTGATCCTAAAGTTGTTTACAGACCTTCCAACAATAAGTGTCTGGTTGGAATATCTGCTCTAAGTTCACAATATTTGTGAATGGGAGTTTGAATGTGTCCTGTGTTGGACTGGTGTCCCATTAAGTGTACAGTAGGTCCCACCATATACTCATTGGCTCTGGATCCACGGCAGCTACGATTTGGATACATTTATATACTGTATACTAAAGACATTGGAAATATTTTGTTAGTGTGATGACGGTGCAGCAGTAATGTGGGCAATGAATGTATGGAGACAACATACATTTGGAGACAACATTTTTTTTTCCTTTTTGGAGAAAAAAAACATTTATGCTTTAACCAAGTGGGTTCCAACTCTGGTCCAGGATAACCCTGTTCTGAGTAATTTGGGGTTTTCTCAGCTCCCAACACATCTGATTTAACTTGCCAACTAATTAACAGGATGTAAGACAAGGGTTGGGAACCTATGCCTTAATCCACCACGGCTTGCAGGAGTTGCATGCTGGGACCGGGACTATTGGCTAAATTCATGCCGATTACGACAGAGACTCGTCCACCCCCCAAAAAAACAGACACGAAACCTTCAGAAGAGCAATATAATGTATGCGGTCCAGTGCACTGAAAAGTGTTCAGAGCTCTACATTGGGAAGACAACCAACATTTGAGGATGATCATGTGCAAATCTTGGACAGAGAGGCTAGATGGTTCGAGAGAGGTGTAAAAGAGGACATCTGTGTGCAAGAGGAAAATCTTTCTCTCAACAGAGCTGGAGGCACAACCTGTCTCCTATTTTTCATGCTGCCCTATCATTCATCCCCAGGAAGATCAAGACCTCTTCACAGGTCCACCAGAAAAGTCACACCTAAAGTCTTACTCTCTCTGGTTGTTACATCTTAATGATTCTCCCTAATCTCTGGTGTTTTCTTAACAACTCTCTCCCTCCTCTACTCTCTATCAACATTCCTTCCTGCTCTCACCTGCTTCATTGTTCACCTAATGAGGCTTTTCAGACAGGGGAGGATCCTTGTCCGTGGAGGATACAAATATGTGGAGCTTACCAACGTCCCTCAGACTGAAGAAGCTGTTTGGATGAGTAGTGAAATGTGTCTATCTAACGAGAAGTCCTGAACTAACTGAATGACTTGATGATCAAATGGGTTCCTATCTCATTTTTTTACCATCTCGTTTACTGACATCCTCCAGAATTCTTGGAGTCCCACTTTGTTTTTGTTTTTTTTCCTCTCTGCTTGCTAGTATTTTCTTCTTAGCAACGTTGGCACCTCTGTGATCAGATGCTGCGATGTTCGGTGACAGAAATAATGTCACGTTGAAGCTCTTGCCACTCCCCAAAGAACTGCACTGTAGAAATATCTCTGTGTAAAGCACTGAGTGACTGAATGAGGCCATCCTGCTGGAGACACACACAAACAAACAGATCCATACTATCACAGTGTCTTTGTGACGAGGAAGTAGCAGGAAATAAGTGGGGTGACACGTAACATTACAGCTTCTGTCATTATGTTATAAGTTCCGCACTTTTCGTTTCTCATCACGTTTTTTTTCTTTCACTGCTTCGGCTCAGAGGGACTTCAGTCTTACGTAGTACTATTGGAAGACTTCTGATATGACACCCACAATGAGCATGCATATGTCAAAATATATATTGTGAATATATAGTGAAAAGGAAGTTATGTTGTTGGAAATGGGTCTCCCAATGGAGGAAAAATTATCCATAGTTGAGTATTATTTCCGTTCATATGGAAGCGGTCATGAACGGGGACCGAGTTTAAAAAGGGTGGCAGAACAGTTCCTTCCCGTACCCATCCCACCCCTCCGATCTTACACCACCTGATGCCTACTTGTGGGGAATGTTAAAGAAGGGTGTGTTCAACTGTAAAGATCCGTCATTTCAGTACTGTATATACTGTATGGGCACATATACAGATATAGATGTCCTCGTGACGAAATTCCACATTTGCACACTCATAAGCGTGTATTAAAAAATGTACAGCGCCATCTGTTGAATTTTGCGATAAATTAGTGATTTTTTTGATGGTCGAGTTTTATAATGATATCTGAAATGAGGTTAATTGGCAGGTGACCTGATAATGAGAATACATATTCATAATATATTTCATATTTAATATTCCAAAATATTAATATTCCAAAATATTTGTATAAGTCAGGTGAAGATTGTAGACATCAACACATTCCTGGTGTTGCATTCCTTTATCCTTTTTTTTTTTTTTTAATGTATTACAAATAGGTGTCCACCGTGTGTTTATTCAGTGTGTGTGTTAAGAGTACGTTTGTTAGCAGTCATCTGGTCGTTGACGCAGTGAACAGACCTCAGCACAGTCAGCTTTGTCCCTGAGCCCCGGTGAAGCCAGTGTTTTGGAAAATGGCCTATGAGGACCCCTGCGTGTGCTGCAATTACTTCAGCGGCCCAACTCGTATCAATCACACGCTGTGTGTCAAAGATGCTACATAGTTACACACGTTTGTTTTATCGGGAAAACAAACGCATGTCCGGTGGCTAAAACCTTCCGAAGCTCCAAACGCGTATATTATGGTATGACAGAAGGATATAAGGTCGTCCTTGAATGATCCGCTCCTGTCCTTTAATCAGATACCGATCGTGACACTGCAGTCATGACACGAGGAGGAGGAGGAGGAGTGTAATAAACCTCTCATCCCCTTTTATATTTCATGCCTTGCATTGATTCCCACTCCACTCATCCTGCCCTGAAAGAGAGAGATAAATCTTATCACAGCCATCCTTCCTTCAATTTACCAACCTGCCAGTGTCCAGTCTTCTCCTCTTCTGCCGCCTCCTCCTTCACCTCTTCCTCCCCCTCCTCCTTCACATCCATGGAGAGAATGGCTCTCTGTCCAATCTGGCTTGTTTTCAAGACGAAGGCACCACGTTGGCACACCTGTGCCTTTCCCCGTTGCCAGGCAGAAGCACCATCACGCACGCGAGGGCATCACATCAGTGGCGTGTGTATTTGTGGGCGAGCGTGCGCATCCTGCTGGCGCACTTCGAGGAAAGAAGATGTCTTTGTTTGGTGTTGGGAAATGGCAGGATGCCAGTCATAGCTCCCACCAGCTGGCACACTGGCAGACTGGATCAAGGCTTCTCATTACTGTCTCTGGCACCTGCCCTACGATTGATGAGACTCACAGAGATAGCAGGGTTTTTTGCAATTGATTGTCCTGATCCACAAGCTGGGCCATATATTTACTTCATAACGAGGTAACCTGTCGGACCATAATCAGGGGAAAACACAGCGTGAGGTCACATAGTCATTTTTTAGATCATCCTAATTTCCAAGTGTGTGATGGGGACATGGCAACCAATCCATCGCAGGGCATTGTACAGGGTGTTCCAAACAATTTGACATCATTTCATAGTCTAAAAACACGGCCAATTCTTGCTCAAATGGTCTCAAATTTTAACGAGATGTGTGAAAGTTAAATGATGGAGATGGATTGGGCGTGCCAGTGATATTGACTAATGATAAGTGACAATGAAAGTGCTGTTGAAATGGTCACCACGTTCACCTGACTTGACACCTTGTGATCTTTCTCTATGGGGCTATGTGAAAGGACTGGTCTTTATCCCCCCTCTTCCTACAAGCCTAGCAGATCTCAAGCAGAAAATCATTGAGGCGCTGGAGAATGTTATATAAGATATGCTACAGCATGTTTGGCAGGAGCTGGAGTACCGACTTGATGTGTGTCGTGTCACAAGTGGTGCGCATATTGAACATTTGTGAAGCTTTGTGAAATCGGTTATACAATCTATATCCGTTTGAAGACGTTGGTGGAATCCTGACGAATAAATCTTTAATTTTTCATGTTTGCCTAGGACATGTAGTTACTAAGACCATATTTCAAATGGTGTCAATTTTTCTGGGACACCCTGTGGTGTATTTGTTAGCACTGTCGCCTTGCACCTCCAGGGTCCGGGTTCGATTCCCGGCCAGGCTTGATTCCCGTCTCTGCATGCATAGAGTTTGCATGTTCTCCCCGTGCTTGGTGGGTTTCCTCCGCGTACTCCGGTTTCCTCTCACAGTCCAAAGACATGTAGGTTAGGCTAATTGGCATTCCCAAATTGCCTGTAGTGTGTGAAAGAGCGTGTGTGTATGTATGTATGTGTGTGTGTGTGTGTGCCCTGCGATGGATTGGCATCGGGTTCAGGGTGTACCCCGCCTCGTGCCCTAAGCCTCCTGGGATAGGCTCCAGGTCCCTGCGACCCTAAATACAGGATAACGCATTATAGACGATGAGTGAGTGAGTGGTTCACCCTCATGTTTTTTTAAAAGACTGTGAAGGAGCCAGAGAACCTAGAAGAAACCACACCAACCAGAACTGGGAATCCTGGTGCCGTGAAGCAGAAACGATACCCAGTATGTCACCATCCAAGACAAATCAAGCTAGTCTTGCAATCAAAACCTTTCTAGAATATCTGAAATATAAAGTTAAATAACTGGCTAATTATGGCACGGTGGTGTACTGATTAGCACCATGGCATCAGCATCTCTAGGGGCGAGGGTTAGGTTCCAACCTCGGGGACTGTATCTGTGGAGTTTGCATGTTCTCCCCATGCTTGGTGGGTTTCCTCTAGGTTCCTCTGTTTCCTCTTACAAAGACATGCAGATTGGGCTAATTGGTGTTCCCAAACTGCCTGTAGTGTGTGAGCGAGTGAGTGTGTGTGCCCTGCGATGGCCTGACGCCCTGTCCAGAGCGTACCCCACCTTCTGCCCGTTGTTTCCTGGGATAGGCTCCAGGGTTCCTGTGACCCTGTACAGGATAAGTAATATAGAAGATGAATGGATGAACTGCCTACTTTTAAAGGAAGAGTCTGTCTGAGAAGCAAAAGGAGAAACAGGAGAGGCGAAGGGCAGTGACAGTTGACTTTATAGCTGCTATAACGTAAGTGTTATGAAGAATACTAATTTATTTAACAGATATTCCATAGTCACCATTAGGAATGTTTAACAGATATGTGGTACAAGAAGATAAAACACTTAAGGACATGTTGTGCACCAGGTCACATCACACCATCCCATCACTAATTGTTTTCCTATAAGAAAACATTACAAGATAGTTTTGTTTATTCCTTTGTTAGCAAGAACATCCCTCAGCAATCAGGGATGTAAAGTGCATTTAGTCAGGCCCAGCACTTCATCGCATATTTTAGAATTGTAGGCTTGAACATCTGGATTCTTCTTCCTCAAGACATAAGAACTCCTCACACCGAGATTCATACACACGCTGCCGCCTCAGTTCAGGTTTGGCTCTCAAAATCTCTCTCTCAGGCCGCCGGAGCAAAGTCGAACCGAGCTTTGAGAGATAAGAAAAGCCTGGAGATGAGAGAAAGTGTTCGCCGGCTGCTTGGGAAAAAAATGAAGAAGATGAGAGGCTTTAAAAGGGACAGACAAATTGCGTGTGCATGTGGGATTCCTGGGCAAATAGTAAGAGGATTAGATATAAGTACATAAGCATGTGAATGGGAGGGTGGGGGGGCAGTAAGGAAAGACGGGCATTGCGGGGAAAATTAACATTTTATGTTTTAAGTTTTAGTAATCAAGTTTTTGCTCCATTTTCAATTTGATACTCTCTCACGTGGTGCATGAAGTAGCTACCACGCGTTCAGTGTGTGGGTTTGCGTACTGTATAATCTACTAAGCTTTATTAAGCAGTTATAACCTCACCCATGGAATACTAGTCAGCTTATTAAGTGTTAATTAACAGCTAATGGACTGTCAGCGAGCGCTTTTACTAAGTAGAATAATCGAACGCGTTTGGGACGCGGGTGAGCGTTTTGAGCTAATGAAGGGTTGCCAGATTGAAGTCGCTCTTTCCCCGCAAAGAGGGCAATTAGTGTAATGTGCTTGGTAATTACAGTGATTGCGTGACTATAATTAGTTTAATTATGCGGTTGAGTAGTCGGCTCAGGAACCGTGCGTGCCGTGGCCCAGAGCACGATGTCGACAAGCTGATACTTCAGATATGTTATTATGAACAGCAGTGAATATAAATAGTCGAACAGCTGTATGCTGCTAATACGAGGCACGAGTCTATAATACCAGCGTATAACAAATTAATTAGACATCATAGTAATATGATAATAGTGTTTGCTGGTATGCATGGGTTACATCTAAACCGTTTATAAACAGTGTAATGGTCTTGGTTTGCTGTGTGTATTTTTCCAGTGTTGTTGCTGCGCCCAGTGAATATTTTTTGTTCTTCCTCACTTCCTTTGCTAGAAATGGATGAAGTAGATTGATAACTCGGACTTCCCACTAGCTAAACAGCACCATTTAGTGTATTGTCTCCTCGGACAAGGACGTCCCACCTGATTCTGTTGTTTTTCTTGTTTTAAACAGACGTCTAGATAATTTGTTGGTTTGAAAGACTTCCGATAAAAAAAAGTTATTCTACAGTTAGCGAAACAGTCACTTTTGGTGTGTTTTTGGTTTTAAAGGTACGGGCAACGACACTCCCGTTTGACTTTAGCTATCAAAACATTTAACGAGACATATTGAGTCGTTTAATGAGACGTCAAGGAGACAATTACCATTAGAGCATCAGATCTAAATTCAAATTAATATAGTCCGAGGCGTGCTTGACGATGGGATGGCGAACATTATGGTTCATTCATTTAATGTATAAATTGCAATCACTGCTGACAGACGGGGCAGTAGAAGGAGAGTGACGTTTGGCTCGCGGACATTCAAGGTCGTTTCACCGCGCTGCAAAATGTCGTCAGAAAGAGAATGAGAGCGAAGTGGGCAGAGAGACGGAGAGAGAGGGATGCATCGAGAAAACATTTTCTGATGTGACATGTTTGGACTGATTGAATTTTAGTTGTACAAGAATTATTATTGTAAGGATCATTTATAAAGACCGTACAGTAAAGGCTGAATGAATGGATTTTCATGTATTGTAATAATATTGCAGTGTATTCATTTGGCATTAAGTCATTATGGAGGTGCATTTGGACTCGTATTGTTGAACAAAAAGCTTCAGAGCAGAGACAAGCCTTCAGTGATCAGTGAATTAATTTACATAATATTTAATGTAATCTCTTCTGCTAAAAACTCACATCCTCAAAATTCATATAGTCATTTACATCCTGAAAATATACAGCGTTTTATGAGAGAGTTATGAATGCGAGTTATGAATTTTAAAGACAACTACAGAAAGCATTACACTGCCATGAAAGAGACTTACATGAACACAAAAACTGGAGATTTGAAAATCTTTGGAATATTTTTGGAATCAGTCATTGAGGATAAGCTGGTGTTACAGATGTGACGTGTCTGAATCGTTTCTAAAAATTTAATTAAATAATGCTTTTAAACCTAAAACATTTGTAATAGTAATTATGAGAAAATAACTTTTTAATTATTGAAATTATTAAATCAGCCATAATTACTAATATTTTTTTGACTCCTTTCTTTTTCGTTCTTGTTTTCATCTTTATTTATTTTTTTTCATCTCTTTGTTCTTTTTGGTGGTCACCATTGCACTTTAATTTTCAGGTAAGATTTTAGTCAATATATGCCCATTTACGAGTGGCGTTCGAGTCAAACCGGGACTTGTGATGAAATTTCTGGCGAATTAAGGCGTAAAACTGATTGACATTTACACACTGTAAATTCCAATAGCTTTGCTGACTCGCATATAAATAGTAAACTTTACTCAAAAAATTAAAACTATACTTCT
>JAQMYL010000010.1:7224120-7237459 GCA_030014365.1 Clarias pachynema | reverse complement strand
GCTGTTAGCTAGCTATGTGAACACAGCCACAAAAAGCTGTCAACTATTGTCCTTTGTTATGGTCTAGTTTTTTTTTTTTTTTTTTTTTTTTTTTTTAGATGTATGTAACCACAACATTCATTAAAAAAATTTAAATTTATTTTAATTAGTTGCTGCCAGCAATGGGTAGCTTGCTACTGGAGCAAGCAAATATTAGCTATCCAAGCTAACATGTCTCCTGTTATGACTGCTTTACCCCTAATTTGCAGTTTGTTAAATTTACATCCTAGTTTGCTGAGGCCATTCATCTATTATGTTTGAACAGACTGAAAAGAGGCAAAGATGCCATCCTAAAGCGAATAAATCACATCTTAAATAAACTTTTTAATAATAAAAAAAAAAACACTTCCCATTTATCTAGCATTTCTGAGTTGATAACTATGCTAGCTAGCTAAGTAGTATGTTTTGTGTCAGCAGGGGCTAGCTGTTAGCTAGCTATGTGAACACAGCCACAAACAGCTGTCAACTATTGTCCTTTGTTATGATCTAGTTTTTTTTTTATATGTATGTAACCACAACATGAATAAATACATTTTAAGTAGTTGCTGCCAGCAATGGGTAGCTTGCTACTGGAGCAAGCTAATATTAGCTGTCCAAGCTAACATGTCTCCTGTCAGGACTGCTTTACCCCTAATTTAAACTTGTTACATTTACATCCTAGTTTGCTGAGGCCATTCATCTATTATGTTTGAACAGACTGAAAAGAGGCCAAGATGCCATCTTTAAGCGAATAAGACAAAAAGACTGTTTTTTTTACCAAAAGAAAACAGTGCTGGATTTAGCTTGCAAAGTTAAAACTTTGCCTCTGACTGTGGCAGTTATTGTGAAGACTGCTTCAGAAAATTTTACCATGTCAACAATTTTACACAGTCGTTGATGCGTTCATGTGCCACAGTGAACACACAACGCCTAAGTTGTTACAATAGAATCTCTACTGTATTAGAAAAAGCATAATATATTCGGTAGTATTGTAATAGAAAATTCACTCAACAGCTTTTAACCAATCAGTGTTGAGAATTGAATGAAATTCTTTACACTGTGTAGCATATACAAGGGCCGTCCAAGTTATACCGGGGACTTCTGACGAAAATTTGAAAACATTTAAAAAATGATAAGCAACTTATCACCAACTTGCGGAAGAGGAACATCTGTCTGTGTGAACCTTACACACAATCATTCACCAACACCACTTGCACATTATAGGAACTAGGCTGGGAAGTTTTGCCACATCCTCCATACAGTCCTGACCTCGCTCCAAGCCATTTTTTGAGCCATTAAAGGAGTTCCTGGGAGGCCAGCGTGTCAATCTTGAAGCAGGCAGTCTGATCATGGAATCGGTGTACTAAGAAAAATTTGTACATTGATAGAATCCAAGCACTATTGAAACTGTGGGATAAGTGCCTTAGTGTAGCAGGGGATTATATAGAGAAATAAACTGAGTTTTAACTACTGTATAATGTATTCTGTTTTCCTGCTTTGACTTGTACATCTCTCAAAATTACAGTCAGTAGCATTGTTATAGGAAATTAAGCAACACCTTTCGATCAATCAGGGTTGAAAATTTAATGTTAATACACAGAAATTCTTTATACTATTTACCATATGTAAAACATAAAATAAAAACATATTACACTACTTGATTCCTTGGTTTATGAAAAAATTAAAGCATGGAATCTGGAAATAATTGGTTAGAATATAAACAAATTAGTTTCCTCTTTCCCGAGGCAGCAATCGGATGTGTTCCTCACTCTCTTTAGTCATTGTTAACCCTCGTCATAGCCTTTGACGCTGCGTGGCCTTTGACAATCGAGGCGTGTCCACTGTGGTAATTGTGTAATAACTTTCATTGCCGTTATTAGCTCAAAGGTTCCTCATGCCTGATGGAACGAACAACATGACTAATTAGAGTTGACACGGGGGGCAAGCAGAGGCAGAGGCAGATCAACACAAGCGTTTCTCTTTCCCCTTTGACACAGCAGGAGGAGTCGTCAGATGGTATAAAGTGGTGGTAAAGGTCCTTCTCACCTACGCAAATATCTCGATCTATGCAGGGTGTTAAGCAGGTTTCGTAAACGCTGTGTCAGGGTAAAGAATTTATTTGACGTGCAATATGTAAGAAGATGAAAGAAGATGGAATCCTATACTGATGAGTGCAAACATTTGCATCCACTCTGTCACTGAATAAAAAAATTCACTGCTCAAAGGAAATAAAGGAAAAGGATGAGCAAGCAGGTTATTACAGAATATTATCATCACTTGCGGAAATGGAAACCTGCAGAAATGCAAACTTTTGGGGTCGTTTCTGAATATTTGGGATCCCTAAGCGACAGATGTCTTGGGTCTCAGGTCATTATTTTTATATGCAAGAATGACCAAAATTAATGAGGACTGAGGAAAAACATTTGAATAAAAAATAGAATATAAGATCAATACTGAAAAAAACGCAAAAGTGGGCATAAGTTTTCTAATTAACTGATATAGGTCATTCAAATCGCACATGTTGGTCGTGTGCAAGTGATGCATTCGCTCCATCGTTGTGAGGGATATGGCGTGGCGAAGGAGTAACTCATTTCAATGGACAGTAAAATGGTGTATTTGGAAGAGGAGTGAAATGGAGCAGTTTGTGGTTATGAAAAAAAAGCCTCATGTGAGGGATATTTCAGCTGGAGCATTAACATTCGCACTTTGGGGGAAGCTGTGAGACCTGTGTAACCTGAAATAGTAAAATACAGTATGGGACCATGAATACTGCCTCAGCTAAAAAAAACACACTCTTTTAAAATGGTTTAATTTTGTTTTCTTTACTATTAATACACTAAGATACAGTAGTTGAATTATTTTTTTTTTACTTGTGATCAGAAACATCTGTGAACCTGAACAGACTTCTTGCTTTTAATTACATCTAATTTTCTTCATTTTATCCCAAGGGTGTGTAAAGTCTTGCACTCCGTAGTAGCTTTCCTGATTAAAATACTGAGTAAATTAGATCATGGACATTTTAAACGAAGTGCAAAGAGAAAACTCGATTGCTCAAACAATGTTTTATGCAGAGTTAAAGCAGATTATTATATATATTTTTTGCCCTGCTGTAGTCTGCAGTATAAACTGATGAGCGGTTCATTTTTTTAGATGGGGGTTTAATTGGAAATCTGCTTTGATCTGAGACCCAGAGGAACCCAGAAAAAGGTTAGCGGGTGAAATGTTCCATTAAGAAGTACAAGTGCATGGCTTGATGACTTTCCGCCAGCATACAGAAGGAATTTTTGCATTGAGACTCAGTCAGAAATGTAATGCTTGTTACACTATGTGGGTTTATGGTGTATTTTCTTTATTATTATTATTATTATTATTGTTATTATTATCATCATCATTATTATTATTAAAATCATTAAAATGCAAAGGCTGATTTGGCTTCGGCAGTAATAACTTCCTTTAATCTGAACCTTGTGTCTCTTTTTACATTTTGTTTTTGTCGTCAGTTTAAATTGGTCTTTATCCCTAATATTGAAATAAACATATACAGTATATACTGTGTGTGTGTGTGTGTGTATACACATACACTAATGTATAACTGAATGAACTAATGATTTTTTTGAAGGTATTTTTTTTTTATATAATGGCGTTTTCTATTTAAATGTCAAAGTAGCATATCTTCTCTTCCTGTGGGCCGATTGCGATGAAACAAAGCCTATATGTTATGACAAGCTCGGACAAATACACCTGTGAAAACCCCATTAAAATTTGTTCAGTAGTTTTTACATGATGCATGCACAAACAAACAGACAAACAGATTTTCATTTTAAAAAATAGACAAAAATTTCAAAAAACATCTTGTGTTCTCATAGCATGTCTCCCCATAAATTATTTTTTTCACAAATATTTTTTCACAGTTTTATCATATGTATTAATATATGTTTTCAGTCAGCTGATTAAGGCAATGTGTTAAATGTCACGAATGCTTTCTTGTTGATATGGAAGTCAGGACAATAAGCCATTCTGGTCGAGCTCTTTGTAAGCTTGTATAATAAATGGCACTGTATTGATTTAAATGTTCGATGGTTGGATGTAGTTGCATTAGTAATGATCTTGTGCTGCGCTTCTGTTTGCAGTAGAGTTCATGTACCTGGACTTGGCCTCCTTGAAGTCTGTTCGAGAGTTTGTGGAGAGATTTAAAGCCAGGGGTCTGCCTCTACACACTCTCATCAATAACGGTAGGTAGTTCTAATGGATCACTCGGCATCGTAAATAAAGAGCAGCTATACTCCTTCAGGGAAGAAGAAGGTTATTTAAGGGTTTGAGTTTCTCCTCCCTTTAATTTTAAAAAGTAAAGTTTCCAAAGAACCTTTTAGTATTTCTTCAGACGTACATGTTGAAAGACTGAAAGAACTTCAAAGCTCTTTTAATGGAAGTTCTTTGGAGGTTTTGCCCAGAAGATCAAAGCAAAGAACCTTTAACAGTGCCGGAGCGAGAGGTTTAGTTTTACAGATTTAAAAGTTTTTTAATATTAAAGAGTTAGAGTGTATTATCAGTGTGCTTTGCAAGATTTTGGTTTTAAATGTTTTGATGCTTGCTTGTACATCCAAGGGGTGTTCAAGTCAAACCAGGACTTTTGATTGTGCAGAATAACAGTTATTAAAGTAAAACTCACTTTATTTCTTTATATAATCCCCTACTACTCTAATGCACTTATCCCAGTGCTTGGATACCATCAGGGTAGAAAGTTTTCTCAGTACACCAGAGCTATGATCTGAAGGCCTGCTTCATGTCTGAAATGCTGAAATGAACTCCTTTAATGGAAATGACTTGGAGCGAGTGTATGGGGAATGTGGCAATAACTCCCAGCTGATTGAAATTGTGTGTACAGTTCACAAAGACAGCCGTTTCTATTCCGCAAGATGGTGAAAAGTTCTGTCGATTTTCAAGGATCAGGCGTTCCACTCGCTGAATTTTCACAGGAACGACTGCAGTGGGATCTGATCCACCTTGGTCGGGATCACCATTCACAGACGTCCTGCTTTCTTTAAAACGTGTGCACCATTCATATGTTTTACTGCAGCTAAGAGTCTAATCACCGTACTATGATTGAGGTGCTCTGTACTGTATATGTCGATCTCTTTAACTCCACAAGAAATTTTATTTCCAGTCCTGGTTTGACTTGAACACAGATTGTATAATATTGGAAAATTTCCTGATTTTTTTAGTATCAAAATAGGTGGAAGACTAACCTTCTGTTTTTAAGATTTTCTTAAAATGAACACATTAGGAGGCATTCTTTTATATTATTATCTATTATATATATATATACTTGTTTATATTATTTCATATATATATTAGTTTAAATTATATTATTTTGCATTTGTATATATATTAGTTTATAGTATATTATTTATATACTTGGTGTTTTATATACTTACTGTTTTTAAACTATAAAGCTCAGCACATAAAGTCAGAACTTTTCCTTACTCTTTTACCCATTATACTAAAACGATGTATAATTTGCCCTTCCATCTTTTTCTTCTTGACATTTCTTCTTTTACCTCTTCACTCTCATCTCCGGCTTGCTCATTACGCATTAGGCTTAGTGTAAGTCAAGTTGTAAACCGCAATGCAATTTAATCTGCAAAACTGAAATTTACTGTTTTCCTAAAACACAAACACGGTGTTGCATCATAAAGTAAAAGAGCCTATAATATTCCTGTATCGCCCATGTAGAACATCCTAATGAAAGGGAAAGGGGCGGGAAAATGGAAGCTTGAATTTTTATATATATATATATATATATACAATATACAGTCAAAGTGAACCCTAAAGGGTTGTTTTTTTCCGGCTTTAATGGTTTTTGTGTTGAACCCATCAACAAAGGGGCTTCTTTTCAGAAATGGTTCCAGGTAACAGCCCCCTTTTAGCACTCTTGAAGCCATTAACCGTCCAAAGAATCATTGCGTAACCAGTGAGTGTACGTGAAATTTGATTACTTCGTGAGAGTCCATTTGTGCCTTTTTATTATTATTTTTTTCATAAAAGCAACACATCAAGCTAGTTATTATTTAACTTGGACTAAAAGATTGGAGAAAACATTTTCCAAACAAGTCACAGGTGTCAGCACTAACCCACTCCTAACCCTTCAGTCTGAATTCAGAACTCTTGAGGACGTGTTTAAAAAAAAAAATGTGCCAAAGCTTTAAAAAAAAAAAATAGCAAGGATCACAATGAAGTACTGTCCACCCTGATCCTTTCAGGAGAAATCCACCTTTTTTTATTTCTTTTAATTTGAAGCGTCTGATCCAGGTCCTCTGGGCCTTAGGGGTCGTTTGTTATTAACTGGATAGCTCCTATTTAGCAGCCTTCCCCAGGGAACGTCGCAGACGACAGGAACAGTCACACTCCGTCCTGTCTCAAACAGGGGAGAATTAATAATTCACACTCTCCCTCTCCCTCTCTCTCTCTCTTTCTCTGTCTCTGGCTTCCCGGCACATGTCCCTTCCTGCTGATACCAGCTGAAGGACAAACGCATCTGTATCACTCCATTGAGGGTCTAATGATGCGGAAAGGTCACCGCTTGACCCCCCCAGAGCCTCATCAGCGGCACAGAAGCGACACGGTTAGGCATATTGACCGGTCACTGGATGCAGATTCTGTTTTTCTCGAGAATTGAACAGACACATGATGCATCTTTGAATCTGCTCCGACGGCTCTTTGTGTAATTAAAAAGAGGCTGAAACTAAATTTCCATTTCGGGTTTTTAAGTACATCATCGGACAGAGCACTGCCGTAATCCTGATTACCGCGCGCTCAGGGGAGCCAAGCAGTAATTCGCAGAAGAGCACAATTACAGTATGATCGAGCATATGTTGTAAAGCTGGATGCTCTTTCCTGCGAATAGGTTTGCGCACAAAGATAATTGGGGAGGTGAGGTGATGTGAGGTGGGGGGCAGCTTGATTTTTGGCACGGATTAAGCACTGTTTATTTTTTCATGCCATAATGTCTACTCCCTTGTGTCAAATTATCCAAAACTCAGCGTTCCTAATGGAGCACCTTCCTAATGGAGGTGGTTTCCAGCGAGCTGAAGCATCAAGGCAGAAAGGTTTGCGTCAAGGTGAAATGCGGCCTGCAGTGATCTTGAAACGTACTCATTACGGAGTAACCGAGGGGGGAAAAAGTGAATAAATTTTTTTAGAGAAAGGTGCACTCTGAATGAAGTCACAGTTAGGTCCGTAAGTATTTGGACAGCGAGGCTGCATTTCAATAATTATGCCTCTGTACATTGCCATGGTGGATTTTTTTGGGGGGGGGAAATGCACAAAACAAAAGAAATCAGGGGGATCAAAGATGTTGATTCCAAGTGAACTTTCAGTATGCAGTTGGGATGGAAACCGCCAGTCACCACCACCTGATACGATATTATCATGATACCTAAGTAGCATTTCGATTGATATTGTGATTCTGCAAGTATCATGATTTTTTTTAAATATCCTGATTATAATTTCCCAATTTCTTTGCAATTTAAAATTTAAAATAGTTGTAATTACTCGAAAGGTTTAGACCCTAGCTTTAATCATCAGCTTCACAACTGAATTGAACGTAAGGAATTAAATGTAGCCCAGTGTACCCACACGTTTCAAGACTAAATCATGCGTGCAGTGCTTTGAGACTGGTGTAAGACTGTGTAATGAGGGGGTTTGAAGACTAATTCACTCTCCGAGTCTGGAAAAAAACAAGGATTTTTTAACGCTCACAACTTTTGATCATAAAACGCAATAAAAATGAATTTCTGTTGCATCACTTAGATGCTTGTGCAATAGGCACGGAATTGGTTATTCCAATGCTGATCGGTCATGGCTGAACAAGCAGAAAAACAGCCGATTCCAGTCACTGGCTGATCGACTGGTGCATCTCTAAGTGTGATATATCATTTAAAAATGGATTTTAGAATTAGAGTTTTAGATTATCAGAGAGATTGCTAAAACTTCAAGCATGCCCAAACCATGCCCAAAATTTCATACATTCGTAATGAGAAGGAAAACACCAAAGGGCATTGAACGCCACTGGGGTAGTTAATCACAGAATGGAATACAAGATTAATTTTAAGAAAGATGGGATGAGAAGAAGGAAAGGAAGGACTCATGTTCCAAAGCACATCGCATCATCAAACATGGTGGAGGCAGAGTTATGACATGGGCATGCATGGCTGCCAATGGTCTTGGGGTCACTGATGAACTCTCATGTGTATAGACTTTTTGTTTAGATTCAGTCAAACGCTGCAACATCAATAGAACAGCGATTTACAGTACAAATGGATAATGACCTAAAATCTACCATGGAAGTAATTCAATGCAAAGAAATGGAATATTCTTTTCAGTCACCTGACCTACTTTTCTCTTATTGAAGTTAAAACTGACATCAGCAAAACCCGCAAGGGAGCAGCAACTAAAGATGGCTGTGGTAAAGACCTGGTAAATCAGCTCAAGCGGGGGGATGCTTACCATTTGGTGTTGTCCATTGGTTCCAGACCTCAGCCAATCACCGGGTGCAAAAGTATTAAAAATTAATGCTGATATTTAAGGTTGTTAGCTTGATCAATTCCTGTTAGTCATGTGAAAATGGAAGACATTAAAAAATCGTAACTTTAAAAAATCGTCAAGAGATTGCCAACAGAGCTGCAGCCGTTTGCCAATTGGGTCAAAATCCTCTCGCGCCTTCCCCATTTGTATCTCAAGAGCTTGTCTCAGGATTATGTCCGGTTTCTGAGATATGGCCAGTATGAGTTTGTTTAAGAGGAAGGCCTTGTGAAAAATCAGAAAAATCGGCAGCTTTGATGACAATGTTTGGGATTAAAACTTTCTCAGTTCTGCTGAAGGATCAGGAAGATATGGTACTTATCAACCAACATTTACCAAAATTCAAACTTTGTGATACATCACCATTTGTATCTCAGGAGCCAGTCTCACTACAGTGATGAGCAATGGTCATGTACTCTCTTTTTCCTGAAAATTTACTTTATCAAATCTACTTCAGGGAAAGTTTGAACTAGTATTGACCATTTTGTTTTAGATTTCTTTGGACAAAACCACTTTAGTCTCACCAGCTGAACAGTCCAAGTGTCTTTCTCAAAGTGCAATGACATGAGAGAGCTAGTTCCACAGTCTTCCATAGGTATCTGTCCTCCCTTTCTCCTTCATTTTTACAGCCACTTTAGTCTAGAGCCTCTTTTCCTCCTATGGCTCAGAATCTGTACTGCAGCTGTATCATTTGTCCTCAGACTGAAGATGTGTGAAGACAGTGTTTTCACAGCCCCCGTACTTCACAGCTTATTATAGAGTCTATTATGTCAAAACTCCCGCACACAAAACGGACACAGGCTGTTTAAATAAAATAAAATACATGTAAAAGAACAGAGCGCTCTTTGCTCCATGTATCCATCTTGATAATGTGAGATTATACTAGATCTTTTCTCATCTCTAGCTGGTGTTATGCTGGTCCCAGAAAGGACAACAGAGGACGGATTTGAGTTGCACTTTGGGCTGAACTATCTGGGCCACTTCTTGTTGACCAACTTGCTGCTTGATTTGCTGAGAGATTCTGGGAAGAGTGGGAGGTGCTCCCGCATCGTCACAGTGTCCTCAGCCACCCATTATGGAGGAAGACTTGATCTAAACGACCTGCAGGGCAGGTAAGGCAAGAATTCATTTTTAAACCGACCTCATCAAATTTTGACCTCAGATTTTTGCTTCAGTAAGATTTTCAGTTCGATCACAACTGGAGTAAGCAGCTTTGATGACAATGTTTGGGATTAAAACTTTCTCAATTCTGCGGAAGGATCAGGAAGACTCGGTACTTATCAACCAACATTTACCAAAATTTTTACTTTGACACATTGTGACTTAATACCTGACTTGATATGACGGGTCACTATTTATATGCGCACAATAAGATTTCGCAGAGTGGCGCAGTGGTAAAGTGCTCGCCCTATCATCTGGAGATCGCGAGTTCGATTCCCGGTTGATGCTGTAACCTCTTGCAGCCGGAAGTGTAGAGAGAGCTGATTGGCCGAGCTCTGTCTGAGGGGAGGGATGAGAGGTACTTCGTGCCCCCACATTAATCACGACTCTACAGCCAATCAGGGGCGTCTGTGAGTTCATGCAAGTGGAAGGAGCGGATAGCGCTGTCCTCCGAGTGTGTTACACCGCTCCCAACGGAGCGTGATCGAGCGGTTCGAAAAGATGCGGTCGGCTGACGTCACGTGGTTCGGAGGAAACACATGATAGTCTTCAGCCCTCCCGACTGAGTGGTAGTAGTAGCCTTAATGTGGGAGCCCCCTAGTGATGGGGAGGAATTGGACGCGACTAAATTAGGGAGAAAATCAGGGAAAAATATTTTTTCTGATTAGTCTCACTAACAAGGAGTTTTCTTATGGCTTTCACACAGTTGTTTAGTCACAATCTTGTGAGTTATCATTACATTGTGTGTGTATGGAAATGCTCTTACTGTACTTTCACTAATAAAGATAGCTCTGATTTTTACTGTTTTTTTTTTTTTTACCACACGACTTTAAGGGATCTCCATTCATGATTTTTCCATGGATTCCATCTATGAAGTTCAGCACCATCCTTCCAGGTTTTGATAATGTGTAGAAGTGTTCTTAATCCACTTTCAGTCATTTTGAATCTCCTTAGTTGTTTTCTTTGCCTGTTGCAGCCCAATAATTTGACCCTTCTGAAATGACGACGTTTTTTTGGCCTTCAACTTGACCAAACTTCACCATTTTTCAGTAATGTGACAGTTATTTAGTCTCAATAACCTGCATGATTGAGTGTTCTAATAAAAGCTGGGTTTAAAAATTTGTGTGAAAAACAAACAGGTAGGTCAAGCTAGAGGCATAAGCTATTCACTTTTGAGCTTTTATAATTACAATAAATTTTCTGCATGCATGTATTTCCTTTAAATGCATGAGTTGTGATGATTGTAAAAAAAAAAAGAAAATCACATTTTATAAGCCAGGAGAACGAAAGCCTAAGAAAAAAGAAACACTTCAATCAGCCAAAATAGAATCACAACAAACCAAACCAGAACTATTTCAAAGCTCAGCCGCTATGATTTTGTCTTCGAGTGTTATATTAAACACTTTATTATTCTTACACCGGTCAAGACACAGCTGGCGCCAGCGGCGACCTGGCACTTCAGAATGTATCATTTCCATTTGCTTGTTCTTCCCCGGTTTTGTTTTTATTGCTTTTGGGTTCGAGTGGTTTCCTCCGTCGCTGCGGCTGCACATTGCCGCTCAAGGACGCGCGGACTATAACTCAGAACGCGCAGTTGAGGTTTACGTGCCTGTCGATTGACTGAATGTTTGCTGGTTTCACACAAGAGCCGGCTACAAACACAGTAATCAATACAGACGAGGGAGAAAATGGAATACGGCAAGCGTTCCACCCCGTGTACCCGTGTGATGACTTGTCTTGTTCTGCATTAAGTGTATGAGTAGCAGCATGAGCTCAGATTAAAGCATGGATGAGTTTGTGAGGGCGTCTGTCTTTCTGAGGAAGGACGAATGAATAATTTACCTTTGTTAAGATTTAAGAGGCCAGTTCTCTACTAGTATGACGTGCAAAGTTATAATATACTATTAATTTAGCATGAAACACATGCCAGACACCAATAGCCTCATGGTGTGGGGCTAAAGAATCTAAATATTTGCTAGTCTTGTACCTTTCAACCCATGTACTTCAATCTAAAACCGTATGTAGTATATGTTTTGTAGGATATTCATAAAATCGTAATCGTGATACACATCGAATCGGAACCTGGGTATCATGATAATACCGTATCGGTCGGTCCCTGGTGATTCCCATCTCTAAAAGTCAAATCTAAATCTTTTAAAAGTTTTAATCTAAAACTTTTGATTAGTCAGAAGCTCTCAGTTTTAACCAAAGACGTTTCTGCCTCTCTCCGTTTCAGGTCGTGTTACTGTTCCCATGGTGCGTACTCTCAGAGTAAACTGGCCCTGGTGCTTTTCACCTACCACCTTCACAAGCAGCTGTCGGCCCGAGGTGATTCAGTGACTACAAACGCTGTGGACCCTGGCATGGTGGACACGGACTTGTACCAGAACCTGTGCTCGCTTGCTCAGCTGCTCCAAAAACCTGTGGCCAAACTGCTCTTCAGGGTGAGATTTCCCAGCTTAGCTTAGTGAAAACAAGCATACTTTTGTACTATTCTTATTAAGGTATAATTTGAAAAGGTCAAACAGCAGTTTTGCCATTTGTTAACCACAATCGTTCTTTACTTATTCAACGTATCAACCTTTATGCATTATTTGTCGGAGCCTGCAGTCTGCAGTTTTAACATCAGATTACACTATTATTGGTATCGAAATTTACACATAAGCAGTCTTTTCCTCCTTAGTAAAATCAAAATTGTCCTATTTTACATGAGTATATTAAAAATCCACAGCTGTGTTTTCTTTCCCTTTACGATGCATTACTGTACTGCGTCGCCTAATAAACATCAGAGATTTTATGAACGCCACTGCCGATAAACAGTTCCAGGATGTATAAAATTTTAAACAGTTACTCCAACAATACGCTCCTTCAACCTGAAGCTAATTTTCCTGGACGATTTCTGGATGATTAATAGTATATTGGTTTAAAGGGTATATTTTAGTTCAGACTTTTTTTTTTGTAAGTTAGGGACTATTTTAATAGCATCATGTACTTTGCAAAAGATTCAGCCCAACGTCCAGTTGCCTCTGGCAGGAGGTTAAGCCAAATCAACCTAGAAATTCAACGTGTCAACCTGCCAAAATAAAACAGTGCAAGTCAACCTAGAGATTTACTGCAGGGCTAAAATAAATGTTTTACAAGGAGCATGTCAAAGTATGGATTGGAATTGAATTGGATCTTTGTCTTTCTTAAATATTAATTGTGAGCTAGCAGTAATTTTGAAAGCATTGTAATTTTTTAAAATATATAATAGCCTTATATACTCCTTTGAAAAATGTAAACATAAAAACTACTAAATATGATTCAATTATTTAGTTTTAAGGTTCTATGCAGCACCTTGTAGTGTGCTTCGTTATCAGGCAATTTTCCACATAGACCTCCTTTTAGAAATTAACAGGGGTGATAGCGTTCCGGCACCACGGCGGATTTCCGGCGTACTGTGGCTGCGGGGGAAAAAAATCAGGTTCGCGGATATTGATCTGTCATTTCTGTAGATTTGAGATGTCAGAGAGCAGCTTTAACGCTCAACGACTCAAACAATACACATACTAGCCGATGAGCCAATCAGAAGTAGGGAAGG
>JAQMYL010000010.1:7200154-7220660 GCA_030014365.1 Clarias pachynema | reverse complement strand
CTAGTTGACTTATTGAAGAAGGTGTGGCCTAGTTGACTTATTGAAGAAGGTGTGGCCTATGTGACTTATTGCAGAAGATGTGGCCTAGTTGACTTATTGAAGAAGGTGTGGCCTAGTTGACTTATTGAAGAAGGTGTGGCCTATGTGACTTATTGCAGAAGGTGTGGCCTACATTATTGCAGAAGGTGTGGCCTAGTTGACTTACTGAAGAAGGCGTGGCTTAATCGACTTACTGAAGAAGGTGTGGCCTATGTAACTTATTGAATAAGGTGTGGCCTATGTGATTTCTCGAAGAAGGTGTGGCCTATGTATTTCTGTCTGATAATTATATGAGTTTAGTGTTATAGCTTTAATTACACTTGGTTAGATTCTTCTGGATTTTTTTCTGAATAAATAAATGCGACAAATATTGAAATATCAGTTAGACCTAAGCATTACTCCAGTGCTGATATAATTCTGCTCTTCTACCTCATTGCAATCTACAAATATTTTATTCATTCAAATCAGTCCCAGATTGTTTATTGATATACATTTTTTAATCTGTTTATTCATTTCTGGCTTTTCAAACACATGTCATGCTACACTGGCAAGTAGGCACCTTAAAAAACTCCTGGCAGCACGGTCATGAATAATGGATGGGAGCATCAGGGATCATTTCACGACTGGATAGACAAAGAAATTAGGGACGTGCATCAGGAAATTATTTTGAAAGGCATTGTCGGGGGAAGGGTGTGTGTGTGGGGGGGGATTCTGACAGATTATCCAGATGTTAAGACAATAAAACATTGACACAGCACTTTTAATGAGAAGCTCTGAGGTCTGACTAGTTTTGTGAAATATTTGATATTTCTTGAATGAGATTGCAAACTTTTATTTTTAGCCCTGTCTCAGTCACTGAAAGCCTTTTCTGGCACAAATATGGAAAGAGGTGAAAAGAAGAAAGTGAGAGAGAAAGAGAGAGAGAGAGAGAGAGAGAGAGCATGATGTTTCTTGGGTTTATATAATATAATTGAGTCATTTCAGTTATTATTAAGTTAGCTATGGATTTTGTCCAGCCAGGTTCGGACCTTTGGCTAAATCCTGACCACCGAGAGCGTAAATGAGAACCTATTGTATACGGTGCTCATTCATGCTGACCTTGTGTGGGCAGTATTGCATTGCAGTCGGACATCGACTTAACCAGACGATCCTTTAACTTGTGACGAGTACCCTTCCCAAAATTTGATGTCTGGATCAGGGAAAACCACACTGAAATTTGTGTTCTTTAAATCCTAAGCATTAGTTCCTTTCACTTAGTAGTGGTTACCACTATGGACTCCCACCTCAAGTGCCGGGGTTTGATTCCCCCCCTCGGGTTTGTATGGTTTCCTCCGGGTACTTCGGTTTCCTCCCACAGTCCAAAGACATGCAGATTAGGCTAATGGAAATTGACGTTTCCAAATTGCCTTAAGTCTGTCTAAGCGAGTGTGCGCTTGCGATGGATTGGCATCCCATCCATCCCTGAGTCCCCTGAGATAGGCTCCAGACCTCCCACAAACTTGGAAAAGGGATAAGCCGTATAGAGAGTGAGTGAACAGTGTCTGTCTCTCTGTCTTTTTCTCTTTAATTTTCTTTCTCTCTGCCTCAAACTTTGGGGTTTGGGGAGTATTCTTGGAGAGCTCGCCAATTTTCCGCAAAATTATCTCTCTGTACTTCCACTATTTTTAGCACAGAAGTGTTAGAATGAGAGAGAGAGCAAGCAGGACATCATGGCCTCTGAGGCCAGCGGGGAGATGAGATGCCGTCTCTTCGGCATGACTTCAGGTGTGTGCCAGAGGACAGAGCAGAGGTGGAGGACATGCTGTTAGCAGTCGGAGAGAACGATGAGCACCCAGATTAATACAGCAATGACAAAACAAGGGGTGGACAATAATATAGCAAGGGGTGGACAAAGTTACCCGTCTGTCCACCCCTGTGACATGAGTAGTGATCTCGAGCCTGACCCATTTTGTTAAAGACGAGCTGATTATGAAGGAGCTGGCCCGCTTTGGGAACTCCCATGGGACCATTTTTTGCTCAGGGGTAACTAATGTTATGAAGCAGGTTCTGTCTTTCGCAGACAAATTTTTGCTTTGCTTTTAAACAATCAGGAAACGAAAAAATTCATTTTAAGTAAAAGGACAGGGACAGCAGCTACACCAACTACCACGGACCAAGCGAGGTGGTTTGAGTGTTAGGACATCGTGTATTAAAAGGCGGAGCTGTGCAGCCAGGGAGCTCAGCGGGTGACTTGGCCATCTACAACAACAGCAGCAGCAGCGCTGGGACATCCAGCGGGGGGAGAACACCGGAGACAGAGCTGAAAGAGGTCAATGAAGAACACAACAGAACAGCTGAAATAAAAACCGCACCCAATGCCAACATGAACATCGTTAACACTGAAAAACACCTGCCCCTTCAATGCCCTTGTCCCTAATGGCTGCACTGAAGACAGACAACAACGACAGGGAACACAACTGGTGATGCAAGGCTGAGGAGTAAACGAGAAAAGTTACTCAATACAGAACCATCGACAAAATGACAAACCCGCAGTTAATCAGTGAGTGTAATAATGCAGGAGGGTAAAGGAGCAGAGAACAGCACAGCACACACATAAGGAGATACACTCCTAGACATGGAGGAAGAGATAACCCAGTTCCTACTGCTGACCAAAGGAGAAAAGGGATATATCGTTAACAAACTATTTTCTGGACAAAGCAAAATTCAGGTAACAAAAAAATTTTTTTTTAATAAAAATGCTCTCACCAAGAAGGAATCAAAGGTTATAGAAATGGACAGTAGCCTAGCTAAAGGTGATGTGATGAACATGTCCACAGACTCTGAACAAGACCATGGAGTACAAGGCAATGTGAACTTAAATAGGGGCCCATAGTTTAAAGCAGAACTAAGTGGTCAGAAAAAGGGGTTTGGGTTTATTGGTGGTGGGTGGAAGCCTGGAGGGAGTTTTTTATAAATAAAAAAATATATAAACAAGAACCAAAAAAAATGAAAGCCTGTTAATAGCGTAAATACACTAACCGATGCATTGCATGTCTCGTTTAAAGAAAAATAAAAGTGGAAACATGTAAATAGTTTTTCTTTAACATTGTTCCTAATAGGTGGCGTGGCGGTGTAGTGGTTAGCACCATCGCCTTGCACCTCCAGTGCCGGGCGTCTGTTTCTGCGTCGGGTCTGTTTTTCATGTTCTCCCCGTACTTGGTGGGTTTCCTCCTGGAACTCCGGTTACCTGCAGATTAGGATAATTGGTGTTCCCAAATTGCCCCAGGTGTGTGTGAATGAGCATCCCTGTATGCAGAATAAAGCGGTATAGACGAGGAGCGAGTGAGTGAGTGAGTGTTCCTCTTTCTGCATCCCTCCCCCTGTCTCTCTCCTTCCCTTTCTTTGGTTCTGTCTGTGTCAATCTTTTTTTCTTCTGCTTCTCTCACAAGACTGTCTTCATGACTGTCTCTCTTTCTGTATCCCTCAATCTCTCTCTTTCTTTCTGCCTCTCTATCTGTCTTACTCTCTCACTTTCTCTCACATTCTTTTACAATCTCTCTCTCTCTCTCTCTCTCTCTGTCTTAAACTTTGTCTCTCTTTCTGCTTCACTTTCTCTTACCATCTCTCCCTGTCTCTGGTTCTATTTGTCTCAATCTCTGTCTCACTTTCTGCTTTTCTTTCAGACTTTCTTTAAATATCCCTCTCTTCATCTCTCTCTGTCTCTCTCTCTCTGTGTCTCTCTCTCTCTCTCTCTCTCTCTCTCTCTCTTTCTTGCAGTTTCTCTCCTCTCTATCTCTCTCTCTCTTTACCTCTCAGGTTCTCTTACTGTCTCCCTCTCTCTACACTGGAATGAAGTCGCTAGTATACGATCCTAATAAACGTTATCTCAGAGGTATCACGTCTGGTCAGTATTCGGGGAGAAGACAGCAGGGAAATGTCTTTGCGCTGTAAATAAGGTGCGTCCATGCTGGACTTTAAAGTGGAGTATTGACTTAAG
This sequence comes from Clarias pachynema, assembly GCA_030014365.1. NCBI lineage: Eukaryota > Metazoa > Chordata > Actinopteri > Siluriformes > Clariidae > Clarias > Clarias pachynema. Next base: position 7,216,645 of record JAQMYL010000010.1, on the reverse strand, counting down.
CAACAGAGTCTTTTTAGGAATGAGTCCTTTCGAGGTATGAGGCAGCTGCGGGTGTGTGTGTGTGTGTGTGTGTGTGTGTGTGTGTGGTGACCGCCAACCCAGAAGAGGCTTTTCTTTTTCTTTTGTTTGCTATATTGATTCCACTTGGCCAAGAGAAAGTTTTTCGTAAAGGCTCACTGACCCTAATCCAAATTCCCTCAAATAGGGAAGTGGAAGGCAGGAGAGAGGAAATTGCTCTTCTGCAGTCGGTCAGCTCCAGGACTGGCTTTTTTAAAGCACACACCGTGCCACAGGCGCTCCACAACACTGAGCTGCTTCTGTAATCGAGTTGTCTGAGTGCAGGAACAAACCGGCCTCCCGCGTCGCAATCTGACCGGGTCTGGGCTGAAACTTGAGAGGGAACTTACTCTATGTAAACAGGACAAAGAAATATTTTAAAAATCTGGATTATTTTAACATCTGTGTTTAAAGTCAGCAAAATTCTTTTTTAACAAAAGTCATTTCTTACATTAAAATTTTTTTTTTAAAAGAGCAGACACTGACACTGGAGACTCCTTTCAAAAATTATGAGAGGTGTTCAAATCAAACCGGGACTTTTGATAGAAAGTTTTGATAATTTATTTCTCTCTAGTGAAATGTCGCAGTATTTCACTAGTGCTTGGATACCAACAAGGTAGAAGGATTTCTAAGTATGTCAGAGCCATGATCAGCCTGTCTGAAACACTGGCCTCCCAGGAACTCCTTTAATGCCTAAAAAAAAATGGAAATGGCTTGAAGCGAGGGCAAGAACGTACATTGGAAGTACGAGCTCCTGTAATGTGCAAGTGGTGCTGGTGAATGATTGTCCCCACAGACAGATGCGTCTCTTCTGCAAGTTGGCAACAAGTTATCTGTCCATTTTCTGAGGATCAGGTGTTCCACTCACTGCAGGTCCACTTTAATGACTTTAGTGGGCTCTGAGCCACCTTGGCCGGGTTGCTTTCCGACTTTTTAGTAACAAGCTGTTGTATTTTATTATTTTTTTTCTTGTTAACTTTGAGCAAGAGAAAAGAATAACAGGCCGGTGAGTGAAAAATTGGTTATATATACTATAATGTGAAGTGAAATAAAATGAATGTTCTGCAACATGAATATAATGTTGCATACTATAAGACTGAGACAGTTTACATTATGACATGTTTGTTAAAGAATTTAGTGTGGTTAGGGCTGTCTTGTTCATGTCACACCACTCCATTGTGGATTATTTTTCTATAACAGCATGACCTGTTGGGTTTTAATCCTTAATTAATAGGAGTAAAAATAGTAACACCCCAGCTGTATTACTTTAGATTAGGGATTTGGAATGTTTTTTTAAACTGGTCTTTTTCTGAAGCAGAAAAAGATTTGGTGTTTATTTTATTTTGGGTTTTCTGAAATCAGCACAAAATGAAAAGTTATCCAAATTCACTAAAATCACCTTTACCGCAATCGAAGATCAATCAAGGAAAAGACCTGCTATGAACTGGAAACTGCTGGAACACCAGTGTCAGTAAAGTGAAGTTTTACTGCACCATGAACTGAAAGGCTGCCATCCAAGAAAGAAGCCCCTTCTCCAAAATAAATACCTTCAAGGAAAGTTGCAAAATGAAAATGTTATCTTTCTGTAGCAAAATTTTGACCAGAGGTATGATTGGATAAATAAAAGATGAGATGAAGAACCAAGAACTTGTGTACCAATCTGTTAAGCATGGTGGTGGTAGCATCATGCCTTGTGGCTGTTTTGCTGCCAGAAAGAAGGAGGACTACCTTGGAATTTTTCAGCACAACGTCGATTAAATTCTTCTCAATAAAAAGATCGAAAAATGGACAAAATTTATTTTTCCAACAGACCAGTGACCCCAAACCATCAGACATGGTTATGAAATGGATAAAGCAGACTAACTTTACGCATTTCGAGTATTGAATGTGTGGTCAGGTTTGTGTTAAGAAAACACAAATGTAAATGAACACAATCAATTTTATCCAAATGAGTGGTAAAATATCCAACCAGAATTCTATCAGAAGTTTGTTGATGCCACCAAAAGCATCTGCTAAAGGTGAAACGTTGGTCGAAAGGGTCATTCAGGCAAAAATTAGTTGTGCTGAAGGCATAATTTGAATCTTGTGTTGATTTCAGAAAACCTAAATAAATAAATTCAAACTGGGAATCAACCAGTCGATACGATTTTTATCACAACTCATAGATGCTGATTGAATTTGTATTGCCATTCATTGCCAAGTATCATGATTTTATAGATTTCCTGATTCTCTCTATATATTTTTGTCAGATTTTGTCACAATTTTAAACAACTTATGATTTTAAAAAAATTCGTTCCCACTTCATGATGCTGTGCTGTGTGAATAGTTTAGAGTGCACCACCTGTAGGATTATAGAGAAACATTTTACCACCTCAAATGCAAATATATATAAAAAAATTATCAATTCATCAATTGATTCAATTATGTATCATTGTTCTTTTCTGTGTGGCAAAATGATACGTATCTGAATTCCAAAATCATTACCATTTCAAAGAATTTCTTGCAAGCCCAAATATGACACGAACTTCATGTTCAAAAAGAGTGTGTGTACTTCTGATTGCAATTGTACTATATCACTTGGCACAATTTTGTAAGGGTTTGAATTTTTTTTTATTAATGGCTATTGTGTAAGACGATTGTATATTATTGTATACAATTAGGTATAGCACGCATAATGACAGGGAAGCCCTAAGAAGGGTCAATTTCTGTTTTAAAGAAGCACTTTACCCTCAAATCTATCAGCCAAATTGTCATGAAAGTAACCAAGTCATTTTGCTGTTAGAATACAAATAAGCAGCACTTTAAAAGCACTTTACAGCATTTTAATGGCTTGTGTAGTCCACCATTATGTTCAGAAAAACATCTATTTTTCTCCTCAATCGGATTTCATCTTCATTTTAATATTTGAAGAATGCGTACATCTGTGGTGTCATTTTTCAAAGAAACCGGCTGGTTAAGACGTAATCTTCATTATGTTTTCCTTTCTCCTGCATTTCATTCGAACAGACCCCGGCCGAAGGAGCGTCCACGGCCGTTTACGCAGCCACCGCGTCGGAGCTGCAGGGGCTCGGCGGCCTGTACCTGTACAACGGTGAGACGAAGATCTCCTCTGCGAGCTCGTACGACAAGCAGCTGCAGGAAAAGCTGTGGACCAAGAGCTGTGCGCTGGTGGGTCTTCAAAAAGCCTGAAGAACCTGAGGAACATCTGAACATGGGTCACGATTACAGAGACGAAGGTCCCCCTCGCAGACGTTTTCATTTTGCACCTGGTATACCGTGTAATAGTGGGGGGAGTTGGTACTTCTTTCCTCGTAGCAATCACCGGAGATCGATTCTTCTGTCCGGGGGGTAATTATTACTCAAAAAGGACAGAAGGCATGCCATTTCCAAAACCCGATGTCGTGATTCTGCACTATGAGAACGTATATAATGTTAATGCTGAGAAACCGAATCAATGCAATAACAACAAGTTCTACTGATTTGCCAAGCTGTGGCTTTGAAATTACTTTTAAAACATAATCAATCGACTTGACCGGTGGTCATGTACTGCTTCAAAAAAACAAAAAAAACAACAACCACCAAACAGTCCAAAATGGATGACGCTTTGCCTCTCTGTTTTCATTTCCTCCTGCTTCCAGGGGGGGAAAAAGATCTCTCATCTTGTGCCGTCTTTGGTGGATTCCCCTGTTCCTGAGTGGTCCCTCTCTCTTTGCTAAATCAAACATGCTCTAACACTAAATGATGGAAACCAGCCGAACGGCGATTGAAAGCATCGCCGACGCACAGCCGGAAGGCTACTGCGGGAGAAACGATGATTTGTTAAAGCTTTGGATTTTTTCTTCTTCTCCTTTTTCTCACCCTGAAATTCGGTGTAGTGTCTCAGCTTTCCTCAGCGCGGATACCTCGGCTTGGCCTACTTACTCTTTGTTGTTTGTTTATTTTTAATGATCATGATTATTTTGTCTATCTTTGGTGACTGTGATGTATTAGACAAATGTGATTGTAGTGTCTGAACAATCTACAAACATCTGTGGTGTTTTATTTCTCCTTTTTTTTTCTTTCCCTCCACCGTTTAGTCGTCCTCTTATCAGGAACCTGGATGAAAGGGTTTGAATTTTATAAAGGGTGAACACTGTGTGCAGTGTTTTTCAATGCTAGACATAAACACTGGTGTCCTGGTGAATACTTTGAATCCAGCTAGCCAAGGTTTCATTGTGAATTCACAGCACTTGATTAATTATTTTGGATAAATGAAAGACGAGTCAAGCAAATGGAAACGAATAGAAAAAAAAAAGACTCCTAGTTTTCTAGCTCCCTTGTGTAAAATAAGACTGACTGAAATGTTTGAACTCAGAAACCTTCACTTGTATCCATGTCAAATGTTACTGTGTTAAGTGTACGTGTCTGTATTTATCTGTGAGTTGAACCAAACGTGTGCTCAGAATGCTATAACGGTATTTCGTTGTTCACGTGAACTCTATCCCAACTTCCTTTTCTGGTTTTAACCAGAGGTGGGCAAAGTACACGAATCCTGTACGTGAGTAAAAGTGGCGACACCCTAGGACAAATGTTAATCAAGTAAAAGTACAAGTCCTCCATTTACACGTTTACTTGAGTAAAAGTACAAAAGTTAATCGGCTTTAAATTTACGTATCAAAAATACTTTCAAATCTCTCTATCTGCTTCTGATTTCAAACACTTGTTACGTTATTACGCGTCTTTATGAAAACCTAAGTTGTGCAATTTCCTGCTCCAAATACTACAGTGTCGCCACATAACGCAGCGGCATGCAAGAAATGTAGTAAAGTAAAAGTACACATTTTTGCTGTACGTCTGAGCGGAGTAAAAGTAAAAAAAGATCCTGTAATAAAACTACTTTTTATTAAAGTAAAGTACAAATACGTTAAAATATTTTCTTCGGTATAGTAAGGAACTAAGTGTACTCAGTTACCTCCCACCTCTGGTTTTGACCAATCAAGAGCTTTGATCCTAGCTTATCGTACTGTATGATCCGTGCTCGCTAATCAGGCTGAGCCATTTGTCTTTCATGCCAACTGCAAGGGTAATTACAGCCGTAATTGCAGCCCTAGCATGATTGCTTCCTTGCTCGGCTACCAGACGGTTTAATTAGACGGCGATAAGAAGGTAAGGAATAAATCCGTAACAATATTTAGGATTGATCAGAAACGCCGCTCAGAAGGAGATAATTGCACGCACGCTCTCGAATATTATTAAAGGCAACCACCTCTCACTGTGAACCGCGCCGTCGCGGTTTGATCGTCATCCTCAATCTCTGAACACTCGACACGAGTGGAGCTTTCTGTCGAGTGATGTGGAAGTGTCATCCTGTCTTAAACTGAAGGGAGGGGAGGAGAAGAAGAAGAAAATGCATATCCTTTGATTGAAATTTTAAAAAGAATCCTTGAAATCAATGTTACTTCAGCTGTCGTGTCTTTATTTGATGTGTGAGGCTGGTGGGTGGGGAATTCAACTTTATTTTTTGAGGAACGACAAAAGATCCTATCACTAACGGTTCATGAGAAAAAAAAGAATTTTTTTTGCTTGGTGTACATCACCCATATGTTCTTTTGCTGAGTGATGTCACGTGACCTGGGGGGAAAGAAAACGCAATATGTCTGCTGTGTCTCTGTCTCAGAGAGAGAGAGAGAGAGAGACTGGGTGTGTGTTTGGCTCTTCACTGTAGGAGTACTTGACTCATCAAAGGCTGGTGGGTCACGTTTTCCCTAAGCAGCGTGGGTGAGTCAAACAGATCCGTTTGAAGTCCTGACATGAGGCGCCCTCCTCTTCTACCAAACATACTGTAGCTGAGCTGAATTAAAAAAAAACACTCAAGTACTGACGCACCAGTGCTCAACTCATGCTGCGCTCTGAATTAAGTAAATCTGGGAACCCTTTCTTCGAACATGCAGCGCATTTCCGTTTTGCCCTACTGGTGCGGGTGGCGTAAATAAGATTAAAGGTTAAATAAGCATATTAAATGAGCATCCTGATTACCTTGTCATTGTGTACAAATGTGTATTCAGATCCTAAACTGAGTTATTAAATATGATAGATAGATAGATAGATAGATAGATAGATAGATAGATAGATAGATAGATTGATTGATTGATTGATTGATTGATTCCAGACATCCAGCAGCAATGGAGACAGCAACACCAGACAGGTTTGTACTGTAGATGTGATGGTACACTATATATCCTTATATCTTATATAGTCAGTAAACACGGTAATGTGAGAACTGACCAAAAGCTACTAGTGCAATGCTAAGGATAGAACAAATTGAAAATATATACAAAGAATAAAAATGAAGCATGTAAGTCACAAGTTATACACTACAACTCAAAAGTTCGGGATCACTTGCAAATTTCTTTGTTTTTCATTCTACAACAATACTGGGGATTTCAAAACTATGAAATAACATCTATGGAATTAGGTAATTACGTAACAACAACAACAGTCAGTTATTTTAAGATACTGAAGGCAGCCGTTCTGAAAGAGTTCTTGTATTATCAAGCGCATTTGTAAAACCCATCAAGTTCCATGATGAAACCATCTCTCATGAAGAACTTCCCAGGAAAGGAAGACCAAATCGTACCTCTGCTGCAGAGAAGAAGTTAATTTAGAGTCACCAGCCTCAGAAATCACTAATTAACAAAAAGCACCTCAGATTAGAGCCGTTATGAAGGATTTACAGGCCAGAAGTAGCAGATATACATCTCAATATCAACTGTTCAAAGGAGATTATTGTATATTTTGGATAAACGCCTTCAGTATTGTTTTACAGTGTAGAAAGAAATAAAAATCAGGAACAGCCTTGGTGTGTGAAAGTGATTCCAAACGTCTGAGCGGTAGTGTGATTAAAACTAATATGTGAAATGAAGTGCAAGTGACATCAGTGCAAATAGTACTAAATGTGCAAAGAACAGCATGAAAGTGACACTGACTGAGTTTATGCATATTGGCATAATATGTAATATCTAGAGTAGTAAGGAGACCATGAAGCTAACAGATAGCACTGTGATGTATACAGTATAGCAGAAGAGCCTTAAGCTTAGATCTCCCAGTCCACATTCCCTGAGAGATGGGAACAAAGCCAAATAGGGACAAAGGATTTATTAAGTCTTTCAGTTAAGCCACTTTGATACATTACTAAAGACACTATAACAACAGTACTTTTTTGTGCATAATCGCATCACTTAACTTTAACTTGAGTTTAAAAAAGAAAAACCAGCTCGCTGTATTTATTGCATAGTAAACAAATAATAATGCACTTAACTTTAATTGAAAATCAGGCAAACTTTACATGATAGAAATTAAACTCCTGGTCAATATGAAAACTCTTTCTGGCAATAGTAAACACTTCAGGTTCCAAAACAGTGAGCGTTCCTACAGCCTGTTCCTATTGTCCTTCGTTCCCTCCAGTAGTTCATTTTTCTCTTTACACACATTAACACTCTTATTCTGTTTGAGACAAGTTTGATCCCTTCCGAGATAAAATATTCCCTGAATGTTATTCTGTTTATTTTATTGGAACAAGGCTTTAAAACTTTTTAAACACAACACTTTAATGGTTATCATCATTTTATGTGGTTTTTGGAGGTCAAACAAATAGAAAGCGTGGGAGTATCGTTTTCAGGTTTCCATCATGTGCTGTATAGACCAGGGGAACATCGGACTATGGGAACATAACACCCTTTTTATTATGCTACCATTATGTGCCATATAAATCTGGGGACCACAGGGTCCTGGGAACATAAGGATGATCCTGAGACGGCGGGGACAGATGAGCTCCCCTGACCCTTTTTGTCAGGTACGTTCAGATTTTAGTACTTAAAATAGAAAATAGTCAATCAGTTAATATTATATGCATATTACACATAGAGATATCAGCATTTCACAGCTCAACACCCAACCTGTGGAAATGTACAGGTAAGTCAAGAGGCTGGCCAGATATTTTAAATATTTTTTTTCCCATACAAATTTGTCATACAATTAAGATGAATATCAGTTGGGGGTTGGCTGTAGTGTTAAATATGGTTAAATTGGAGGTTGTCCCTATGTTCCCAGAGTCTCATGGCCCCCCAGATTTAATATTAAACACCAAATAATGTGGACATGACAAAGGGTCATATGTTCCAAGAGTTCTATACATTTTGCTCCTTTTTTGACTGATGATATTCTTCTTTAAAGCCTTTCTCCGGTACAATAAACTGAATAATATTTAGAAAATATTTTACCTTGAAATGGGTAACGTTTGTCTTGAACAGAGAAGAATGTGTATGGGAACATAGGAGTTTGTGGACATACAGAAGATACGCTCTCTCTCTAAATGCTACTACACTAGATAATGATGAAGCTTTGCTAGGAGGCTAGTAAAACTTATGAATATGAGCTAGCCTTATTGCAAACCTACTGTAGCAAGCTACCGAAGCCTCAACAGCATTTGACGAAGGTAGCTAGCCAGCTAACATTACCTTTTTAATGAAAGGGGGTGTTAAAATGTCCTTAAAAAGACAACTAGATTAGAAAAACAAACATTTAGAAATATAGAAAACACTTAGACAAAGCACATTGTATAAATGACAAGAAATCACTCAAGTAGTTTTTTTTTTTTTTACTACACAACTTATTTCCTCTTAGTTGATCAATATTCTTCATTACATTTACTTTCACTCAAGTGAATTATTACTCCGGTTGCAGCACTGTTACTCAAGTCAGTGTGCACTTGGTCCACCTTTTTCCAATTTGTTAATGTCACAGGGTTTCCTGAGGATCACCTGCTGTTATGTTTCACGCTTCAGCCTTTGAGCAGCACCATTCAATGTCTGACACCTTTCACCCAATCACCTCACCCATTAAGGGCAAGTCTATTGTGCTATAAGACATTCGATAAATGGCCCTCTTGGTGGACGCTTTTTGTTGTACTGTCCGCTTTTCCTGCAAAGGAAGCAAAAAGGAAACCAATTGTACAGTATAGTCAATAAATAATCAGCTAATAATGAAGGATAAACGTTATTGGTGTTGATTAGACTGGAGCTTGCCAACTCTGTGCATCTGTTACCTCACCAATAGTATTGATGGAGTTATACACCGATCAGCTATAACATTCTGATCGCCTGCCTAATATTGAGTAGGTTCCCCTTTTGCCACCAGAACACTGATGTACTGTGTGTTCTGACACCTTTCTAAGGAAACCAGTTTTCAACAATTAAGACTTCTAAGTCTTAAGGCTCTTCTATTGGATCGGACTACACAGGCTAGACTTTGCTCCCCATGTCAATGTCTCCGCTTCACCGCTGTTCCTTCATTGGATCACTTTTGGCATGTCCTGGCCACTGCAGACCGGGAACATCCCACAAGAGATGCGGTTTTGGAGTTGCTCTGACCCAATCATCTAATCGTCATAATTTGGCCCTTCTCACAGTAGCTACAGTTACAATATCTTGTGCCACCTGGAAGTGGGTGGATAATGGCAGCAAGTGAACATTTTGTCTTGGAAACAGAAACAACGGGCAAACGTAAGGACTTGAGTGACTTTGAGAAGGTCCAGAAATTGATGGCTAGACGACTGGGTCAGAGCTACTCCAAAACCGCAGCTCTTGTGGGATGTTCTTAGTCCACAGTGGTGAGAACTGACCCAAAGTACAAAGGTGACCTACTTAATATTAACCCTTAATGTTATGGCTGATACTGCCATATCAGTAAATAAAGCCAATTAGGATTAGTTAAATACACTGACAACAATAAGAAACTGTCTTGGATAGCATTTTCCTCTGAGAAACAAGGCAATTTAAACAAGCAACAATTCAATAGACGAATTAAATTTTTTATGTATGTGCATGACAATGAGTTAAGATATCAGGAACAGCACCAAGCGAGACTGTGACAAGTGACAGTATCTTAACAATTTTCCTGTCATGTAAGACCTCTTGTTAAATCAGTAAAGAGACATTTGGAAAGAAGTAGTAGAGATTGTTGGTGCCTTTGTTGGTTGTACATAGCAAGATAAATGAGCTGCTAGTGAAGCTGGGATGAAGCCAGGAAGAGAACATTTACATAAAGCAACCAGTTTTTGATTTAATTTGTTTTGGTAGTTTGGTAGTTTTGGTCATTTTTAGGTTGACAAGAGACAATTTGCAAGAAACACTCGTTTGAGAATGTAGCATAAAGGTTCCGCTCAAGGACACACTTAAATCTTTCTGTAGATTGAATTTCAAATCACAACCTTTGACTCACTAGAGGAAACCAGTAACCCTTAAGCCACCACCGCATGGGAAATGAACTGGTTGCAAATGAGTTTAGGACTATGCACAGTAGTACGTCAGCTTTTAACAGGAATGCCAGATATTGTGGTTTGAATATCAATTACATTTTGAAATTCTACATCCCAGATGGTGAGCTTTGTACTTGAGAAACCCTCGGCCAGGAAATCTCCCATTGCCTACAGCATGAGACAAAACAGGTTTTACAGAAGGAACCGAAGTCTTTGGAGAATCTGAAAGATCCCTCGTGCCACTTTGCGGTATAGGTAAGTAGAGCCGGTTCTGGATCAGCGAGCCCGTTCTGTGCTGAGCTGTCACAGAGTGAGCTGTGACTTGCACTGACTAGCCCATCTGAGCTCTGAGAGCGAGCTCTACCATGAGGCCTTATCTCCTTAGAGCAGCAGGCCTGCTTAAACACTGTCTCGATAAACCCAAGACTCACTCTCTCTCTCTCTTTTTTTTTTACCCTCCTTCTGTCTGCCTGTCCTGAAGAACATCCATATTTAACAGGAGTTTATCGCCACGCTCTGCTCCCCTGAGTTGAGATACATGACGATAGATCGAATTGAAACGCTCTCTAAATGCTAAATGTCCATTACACATGGGGGTTAGTGAGGAAGTCTATTTGTCATATTTGTAAATGGCCTACAGTATATATATGAGGTCAGCTGCATGATAAAGTCTTCTCTGAGTGGATTTGTGACAGCTAGGCTAACATGCCAGTTCTTTGAGGTGGATTAGGGTGCTAATCTTAGCAAGCACTCCTCCTTTCTTCCCTGCAGACTTATTATATTAAAATCCTCGAACAAAATGTGACACCAAATTAGCAAATCAAGAGGCTCTGATTATCTTGGCTATTAAACCTGAGCCCACCTAACACGTGAATTTAAAGCAAACCACATTGTCGAATAAGGGAATAAACAGAGGGAGGGTGTCTTTAATTATACGAGGGTGAGTCAAAAATTATCCGCACTCCGATTATATTAAAACTTCTGTTGGTCTTATCAGCATTTTCCTTTCAAGGATACTGTCTCCCATGTTACATGAGTTAATTTGTAACTGCGGTACTAGCAAAAATGGATGCCCCACCTTTAATTTTCAAGTGCCCCTGGTTCTATTATTTATCACAGACTTATAGAGAAAATGTTTGGATATCTGCAAACAAAATTTAGACAGACACTTTAAGGAAAGTGAAAGTTTCCTTAAAGAGAATCATTACTGTTGACGAAACATGGATTAATTACTACGAGACTGAGAGTAAATGGCAGAGTATGGAACGGAGACATCCTTAATCACCGACCAAGAAAAACGTTCAAAAGTCAACCATCGGTTGGAAAATTGATGAGCAAGGAAGCAAGTGAGTCTTATTTCTTTTTTCCTTATTCTAAAACTATCCTGTAAAAAAAAAAAAAACTATTTAATGAGCTGTTGGAATAAACACAACTGTACCAGTTGTGTTTCATTGTTATCTGTTATGAATTTTCACCATGGAAAAGTAATTGGTATTAATTGGATTGATACAAAAAAAAGATATTTGTTGTATTTAATAACCATATTTTAAGGCAAAGTGTAATTAGTTATTTTGAAGAACAGTTCTCTCCTTTGAGCTGATTTCACCTTAAATAAACAGACTTGAAGTATTTGTTCATCTTTTCTATATTGGTTTTCTGTCACTCACCCTGCTGTGAGCATCTGTTGCCAAATGAACTACAGTTAATCCTCACATTAACCTACGAAGGCCATATGTCCATAAATGACGATCCCGGCTGAGGTGGCTCGGAGACCACGGTAGTTATTTGAGTGGAACGGCTGATCCTTAAAAACTGACAGATATCTTGTTAAAAACTAATGGAAGAGACGCATCTGTCTGTGGGAACTGTACACACAATCATTCACCAACACCACTTGCACATTACGGGAACTCAGCTGGGAGTTACTGCCACATCCCACCTTTGCTCCAAACCATTTCCACATGTTTTCCTGGGAGGCCAACGTTTAAGACTGGTGATCATGGCTCCGGTGTACTGAGAAAACTTTCTACCTTGATGGTATCCAAGTGCTAGTGAAACACTGGGATGAGTGCATTAGTGTAGCAGAGGATTATATACAGAAATAAAGAGTGTTCTGTCATTCTGCACAATCAGTGTTTATTTCCACACTGTGCTTTATGTAATAGGTTTCACTTAAATCTAATTTCTTCCTTCAGCCCATTGTAGAGAGATCACAAGTTCCCAATGATGCCATAAGCAAGTTCTCACTGGTGACCCACTAGGCGAAATTAGGGGATGGTGTGCTCTCTAACACATCACAGTAACACTAACCATGCTCATGGATGAATAAAGGGACAGACTGTGCTTTCTTTCAAGGATGTAACGCTTGAGCAGTTTGAGAACATGTAGTTGGCTGGCTTTACTGTCTCAGAGGGAGCATGTGTTAGTCTTTACTCTGCCTGATCAGTAACTGGTGTATGATAGTGGAGAGACAGGTGGTGGGTGGGAACTGGCAGGTGACCAAATTAGGGAGAAAAAATGTGGGAAAATACTTTGCCAGCAGGGTAATCGAGACACCACCTCCTCCGCATCTAGTACTTGTTACCAATTTGTAGGCTGGAAAAGGAAGAAGCCCGTTTGAAAAAATATATATATTTTAGATATTTGACCTTTACCCTGTTTCCCATTGATGGCTCAGTGGTAGGTGTTTCGCCTGCCATGCAGAAGGCCCAGGTTCGATTCCCAGCCAGTGCCCAAACCCCCCAGCCGCTGGATACAGTGCCAGTCCCAAGCCCGGATAAAATGGGAGGGTTGTGTCAGGAAGGGCATCCAGTGTAAAACCTGTGCCAAGTTGTTGTGCCGCCTGGATATTCCGATGTGGCGACCCCTTGCCGGTAGCAGCCGAAAGGCCAACCTTTACCTTGTTTGACTCCAGTTGCACAAGCAAATCATCTACTTATACTGTAATTCCATATAAATCCAAATACAAACATTTAAGCAATTGCTCTTGAGATATCACACTATAGCTTATAGGAACAGACTCAGGAACACAATCGTCTGGAAATCCTCACTCCCACATCCTGGTAGGGTAATTGGCAGACACCGGAATCTTTAGATATTTTTTCTCACTGAGTTAAATCTTCAGTACGAGGTGAAAAGTCTTTCATTATTCATGTTCAAACAAACCATCATACCAAGTTGACCTTGAATATGCCTGTGTAAACACTCTGTCGGAGAAATCACAGAAGTCTGCAGATGACTGATGATTCACTGATGGTAAACACACAGAGGGGAACCGAGGATGAGAATCATGACATGAATGATTAAACCGATGTACATCTTACTCCTAATGTTCTGTATGAGGTACACGAGAAATACGCAAGAAATGGCTGCACTGTCTTATCAGCGCTTTCCGTTCAAGACTACTGTCTCCCCAGTCACTGCTGTGCAGGTGTGAACGCGTTACATCAGTTCACTTGTAACTGTGGTGCAAGCAAAATTGCATCCCTCACCTACAAGGGTATACCTTGTCCTGTTATTTATCAAAGAATTTGTGTGCAGTATGGAGAACGTGTTTGGATATCTCCAAACAAAATTTGGACTGATCCTCTAAGGAAGGTTAATGTTCCTTAAAGAGAATCATTTCTGGTGATGAAGCATGGAATTGTTACTACGAGTCTGAGAGTAAACAGCAGAGTATGGAATGGAAACATCCTCAATCGCTAACCAAAAAAATTGATGCTTAAAGTTTTCTGGGATTCTGGGGTCAGTATTGGAACATTATCAGGAAAAAAGTTCAACAATCAACAGTGCTCGTTACAGTGAGGCGCATATTGATGAGCTGAAGTCTAAACTTCAATTTAAAAGCAGAGGACTGCTATCCAAGGGCGTTGTGACCTTGGATGACGATGCATGTCCGCACATTTCTGCACACACTGCAAAAACAAGTCTTCACCCTACTTCTGATAAAGAAGTGAAGACAGCAGTGCATTCGTGGCTCATTGAACAATAGTTAATGAGGGAATATGAAAGCTTGTTGACAGATGAACAAAGTGTATTGAAAAGCATGGAGTCTATGCCAAAAAATTATGTACTTGTCTTTTTAAAAATTATTTTAAATGCAATCTACAGCCAGAGTGCGGATCATTTTTGACTCATCATATATGGTGTGTTCTTACTGAGTCTATATTGAGTTTCACATTCAACAAGAATCCAATCGAATTAGTTAACCTTTATTTTTTTAAGAAGCCATGTGGGTCTGCAGGGTCCACGGTTCAATAAATCCGCCCAAAGTATCCCACTACTGACCTTTTTGTGCTCCCTGGAGTGATTCAATTTTGGTCATCACGTTTTAATGTGTAATGTTGTAAATGACGCAAGCTGTGGATGCTGTCCTGACATAAATAATCACCAGATATCTAAAACTATGAAATGTCTTGCACTTACGGTATTGACTTTTTAATAAAAAAGCATAATACGCATTAAATTGGACACAGTTTAAAATTCTTCCTCTGCAACAATGACGTATTACACAAACCCAATCGATAATGGTAATGAGGTAATCGGCGTGACCCGACATAACCGGAAGCTTAAAGTAGTCAGTTTCAACCCCTTCTGAAGGTCACAGACTGGTATAAAAATCACTTTCAGAATTATTGGCACCTTCAAGACAAAAGATTGATGGGATCACAAATGCTGCTATGAGAACCTCATTGAAAATCAAAAGCGTGTCCAAATAAACAAACTTTATAGGTGGAAGTGGAAATTTCTTTCAAGGTCATCAAACATTATTAGAAAATTCAGGAGTCTGAATCTGAATTTCTAAACTTGCATTATATATACAAAATTTAGTTATTCATATTTTCTTATGTTGTGAAAATGTTTGAACATAGGTGTTTTGCTATGTGATTTAAAGGCACAGTACAGTTTTGCTATCTACAAAGTACAAAACCTATTAAAGGTCAGTATGAAAAAAAAAACAGCTCAGAATGCAGGTAGAGCTTTAAAATTCCAAGCGAACGATTTGTAGTTATGAATTAATTTTATTGGATGACCTTGAAATTCCATGTTGAGAATTTTTTTTTTTTTGCGATTCACATTTCAAAACAGCAACTCAATGGCTGAAATTGTAGCTATTTGGAGAACCCACTCACTCACTCATCGTCAGCCGGGGTCCTGGAGCCTATCCCAGGAGTCTTAGGGCACGAGGCGAGGTACACCTTGGACGTGGTGCCAATCTGTCACAGAGCACACACATATACACACACTCACTCACACACTAAGCGGAAATTTGGCAACGCCAATTAGCCTAATCTGCCTAACAAGTATTGAATTAGAGATATTAGAGAATTAGAGAGAGAATTACAGAACAAGGTTATCAAAGATTATGAAATTCAAATCTGAATTTGTAAGTCTTTTTATTCAAATTTAGTCAGAATTTGTATTTTTTATTGTATTTTTATAGAAAATTGATTCTGAATTTGAATAACTGAATATGAAATTGATTGTGCCCAAATTTTATATAGGATTTTACTGTCACATCCAGTGGATCTGGGTTCGATTCCCGCGTCTGTACACGGAGTTTGCATGTTCTCCCTGTGCTTGGTGGGTTTCCTCCGGGTACTCCGGTTTCCTCCCACAGTCCAAAGACATGCAGATTAGACTAAATGGTGTTCCCAAAGTCCCCATAGTGTGTGGAATGAGCATATGAGTGTGTATACTGTAAGTGTGTGTGCCCTGCGATGGATTGGCAACCTGTCCAGGGTGTACCCCACCTCATGAGATAGACTCCAGCTCCCCTGCTGTTGATCCACAAACCTGAGTGATCCACCGTGCCCACTTGAGATCCAGTCCAGAGTTTAGAATTCTCCAGCTTGATTGAGCTCTTACTCACCTGTTTCTCATTTCCTGTTGATTAGTCAGCATGCTTAAATAGCTGTTTGTGAGCTTTTTGCCATTTTATTTTGATTTGCTGTTCCAAACGGTTTCTCTTTCTGAGTTTTTTTTTTTTTTTTTTTTGCTTCCATCTGTATCCTGTCCAGTTTTTCTCTGTTTGTGGTTCTACTTGCTTATATACAGTACAGACCAGAAGTTTGGACACACCTTCTCATCTATCTGTCAATGTGTTTTCTTTATTTTCATGACCATTTACATTGGTAGAT
>JAQMYL010000010.1:7182961-7199520 GCA_030014365.1 Clarias pachynema | reverse complement strand
GAATATAAAACATGTTTTCAGTTATTTCACCTTTTTTTGTTAAGTACATAACTCCACATGTGTTCATTCATAGTTTTCATGTAGCCTAAATGGTCATGAAAATAAAGAAAACACATTGAATGAGTGAAGGTGTGTCCAAACTTTTGGCCTGTACTGTAGATTGTTTCTAAAGATTTCACTTGAACTTCATTGTGATTATAAAACTTTTATGAATTTTAAGGCTTGAACGTGAAATCAAGCCATAACATACAATAAAAAAATTTTTTTATAAATAAACTTTTCAGGCATATGATTAGTATTTCAAATACCAGCATTGGCGCGGTGCTATTTTTTATTTTTTTCCAAAGAAAGGATTCACTAGATTATAACTGTAGGATTGCGTTGCTTATTTATTATTTTACCAGTATTTGAAAAATGTTCAAAATATCAGCAATTGCATGAACTATTTATTTCCTCAATTCATCATAGCTAATGCATGTGATTATACAGTATAGTCTGATTCTGGATTCTGAAATGTTATGCTTTGCTTTTAAATTTTTTTTTTTTTTTTAAGTTTAAAAATCAAATCGCATCAAATCCTACTGCAGATATTGTATTTATCTGAATAAAGCTTTTGAGCTGCCTGAGCAGATTTTCAAACCTCCCCACCTATAACGCCGCCAACAACCTCTTCTTTGTCTGTGCACTTAAAGCCTAAATGGGTTTGAAAGGACTCTCAAAGTTTCTCCAAATGAAAACCGACGCCAGGCAGCTATCTCTCTCTCTCTCTCTCTCTCTCTCTCTCTCTAAGCTCTCAATAGAAATGGGGGTATGGTGCAGTGCCTTGTGGGTGATATTAGGTGCTCGAAGACTGATGAGGGGGGGAGGACAGTGACTGCACTACGCATGCATTATGGGGCTGAACAGTCCTTACTGCTGGATACTCTGAAATGATAGTGAGCAGGTGAAGCAGAATGGGGTTGGGAAGAAGATGGATGGAAAATGGATTTTCAGTCCTTTTTGTCTTTGTTTCTTGTTTTTTAATATAATGATTTTTTTTCTAAGTTAAACAAACAGCTGTAGTTCACATCTAACTGTTTAATTCTGACTGACCTTTCAAATTAAGTATTTATCCTTGCTAAAGGAGATATAATTGTGTTGTAAATGCAGTCCAGTTTTAATTAAAATGAAAGAAGGGGAAAAAAATGATTGACATTTGATTCTTTACTTATTACTATAAGAAATTATTTTAAAGGGAAATTGACAAAATTCAGACACTTCGCCCAAAACTCAACACTGTTAAATTCTTAAATATTATTGATCAGGTGGTGTTGATTAATTTTCTTTAACAGTTGTTCTGACAGTAATTCAAATCACAAGTTTATATTGGTTTCAGATCAGATAATTGTCCTGCATCAAGCATTGAAAACAATTAAGGAATTTTGAAATGACTGGAATTGGGTTAAGAACTGTCCAACACCTTCTTAAAACCTGTAAAGACTGCTGAACTTTCAACCTCATGGAAGGAATGTACTGTAGTCAGAAAACAATCATCAATGGAGACCACTTACACTTAGTAAAGATGTAAGGTAAAAGACTGAGTAGAAATCAGAGCTATGATTAATAGGGACAGTAATCGTGCAATGTGACGAGAGCTCACAGGATTGGGACTAATCCTAGGCATTGGACTACGGTTCGGAAGGTCCCAGGTTCTAATCCCACAACCACCAAGCTGGGCCCTTGAACAAGGCCCTTAACCCTCAACTGCTCAGATGTATAAAGAGGTAAAAATGTAAGTCGCTCTGGATAAGGACGTCTGCCAAATCCCTAAATGTAAATGTAATCCGCTGTGTAGCCTAAAGGAAATCACTCGTTGGTGAGACTAATCAGGGGAAAAAAAACACATACAGTAAATTTGTTAGGGAGCATAAAGATTGGACTTGGAAGCGATGCAAAATGTTTTAAAAGGTCCCATATTCTACTATCTCTCTCTCTCTCTCTAACAAGATAACACAGGTCTCAGAGCTCCTATAAAGTATATGTATGTGTTAATAAGTATATTAATGCGTTTTTATACCTCAAGCTAGTTTTGTACACGCACACTGGCGACCACATCTGAATGTCTAAAAATTAATTTAAAAAAATTCCACAAACAAGATTCCTTTTAATAAGGAAAAAATGTTGTGTTTAAAGCGAATAAAACACTTTGTGCTGTTGGTGAAAAACCATTTACAGCGTACTTCACTTTAAATGGTTTTGTTTAAATTGTTTGGCTACTGGTTAACCCTTAATGTCTTCTTAATGAGTCTTTTGACGAATTTGCGTTCCTCTCTCTGTTCCATAATCATGCACCTTCCTTAATAGTTCAGCAGTTGTTGCTGCATTCTAGGGTGTACCCCCTCCTCATGCCCTGGTATAGGCTCAATGCCTCCCATGGCCCTGTACAGGATAAGTGGTTTAGAGAATGAGTTCATCCATCGATCCATCCATCCATCCTCTATACCACTTATTCCAATTCTGGGTCATGGTGGTGGCAGGAAAATCAGAGATGCCCAGACATCCCTTCCTCCAGCTCCTCCTGGGGAATCCCTAACCGCTCCCAGGCCAGAGCAGAGATATAACCCCTCCATCGTGTCCTGGGTCGGCCCCAGGGTTTCTGCCTCAGCTGCCTTTTCCTGGTAAACCTGCAGAAGAAGTCAAGTATAAAGAGTTAAAGAACCATTACAAAATGTTGTGATGCTCGGTTGATATATAAATGAATGCACATATTATTAAACTCCGAGCTGTGAGGTGTGTAAGGAAAAAAAAATCAATATTGTTGGTCAACAAAATAGAACTTCAAGAATTTTAAACCCAAAGCCTCACTTTGACTATTGTAGGTGCAGTGGATAATACAAGCCATTTCAACCCTTTTCATAAAGATGTGCGTCCATAACCATAAGGCTACAGGGCTTTACTTCACAATACGCCCCGTGATAAATGGCCGTGCTTATTTCTTCTGAAATGGGCCTCGGCTCATGATGAAAGTGCACCGTTGATGGATGACTGCCACGCCTGTCGCAATATCGAGGCTGTTAATATAAACCCAGTGTGTGTAATTTAAGAACGTTGGAGAATTGTGATGTGTCACGTTGTGTCTGACTGTGGGTGGGTATTTACCTAGAGGGCTTGTGAGTTACTGAAAGAGACGGAATACCAAGGATGTGTGTTGATGCTGGATAAAGCAACCCACCAGCCACACAGAAATGAAGAAGGGACAAGATACCATTGTTGACTTACAGCCCAAAAGTCTGCTCAACACAGAAGCGACTAAAATAGGCTGAGTTATATCATCATCTGGGGCTGATTTGCATTTCAAATGCTGATTGTTATGCAGAGAAGGCGTTGATTTTTTTTTTTTTTCCTTTTTAACCCCCCCCGCCTCCCTTTTCCTCTCACCGCTCACACTGATTTCAAGGTGAAGCGTATCTGAAGGGGGCACCACGGGAAAATAAACTGCCATGTTAGCAGTGCAGCTGAGCAAGGTTCAGGGCAAGCGGTTGAATAATGCATGAGGGAGACGCTCCAGTACGCAGCACTATATAAATTTCAATCTTACAGATGTTTTGTCCAATCATGTCATACATCCACGTTAAGTGTTGTCTAGTACTGTGTGGAAACTGCAAGCTTGCGAAACTTTTAATACAGGAAAACATTCAGGGCTACTTTTTTTTGGGGGGCGGGGGTTCAGTGTCACCTCATGTCCTGTTTCTGAGGTGATTCAGGTGCATATGAATTTTGCTGTTTGGCTTGGAGGTGTAATTAGAATGTTTGTTTGTTTCCTGAAGATGTCATGATGTCATGTCTTATCCTCAGGAAACCCTGCAAATAGAACTGCTACTAACGCTGCAAATGTACTCTGAATGAATGTGAAACACCCTGAAATAGACTGAATTGTGTGCAAGACAATGTCACAGCTTGCGGGAAAGTGGAATGGTCAACTGTAGAGAAATAACAGATTTATTAGTTTTTTTTTTTTGTGTGCTTTTTCAATTTACAGTACTGTGCAAAGGTTATGAGACCCCCGCCCCCCTCCCAAAGACCCTTTAGTTCATCATAGTAAGATGAATTAAATTATGTAGATTAAATGAAAGAAATGGAAACAAATGTTTTACTGCAAAGTGCCTTAAGATACAGCCTCAGCAGCAACCTCATTTTCCCTCTCGTCTGTTCCAACCACTCAGCATTCAGCATCACTAGTATACTAATCACCGACCTGATCATCTGCACCTGTTTCTCACTGGGTCATGCCTTAAGGATTTTATAGGTCACTATGTGGCATAACACACAAAAAAACATCCCTATACAGGAACTGGACTGAAAATAAGAGAAGCCTGGAGAACTATTTCTCAAGACTACATTAAAAATACAAGAGGGTCTGGCTCTTTGGAAGCAAAATATGACGAAATGAGGTAGGGAATCAAAATATATTTTGGTACAAATATCATTGCATGACATTGAGTGAGTGAAAATATTGTGACTTCATATTTAGATGGAAATGTCGCTGAACCGTTTTCCTCTAAAGTAGGGGATTTACACAATTCCTGTATCTGTATCTGTTTAGTTCTCCAGTATCAGTATTTGATTTATACCTGATGTGGGTGTGACGTAAACCGGAAAGATTTTTGTTTGCCTCATACATCATCTTTATTTTTATCATTAGTGATTTTTTTAAAGTAATTTATTATTGTTGTTTGTACCTGGGTGGCAAGATTGCTTAGTGGTTAGCCTTGCACCTCCAGGGTCCGGGTTCGATTCCCCAACAGTTTTGATTCCCACCTCTGTGTGCATGGAGTTTGCATATTCTCCCCGTGCTTGGTGGGTTTCCCCCTACAGTCCAAAGACCTGTGAATTGGCGTTTCCCAAATTGACTGTAGTGTGTATGTGTGCCTTGTGATGCAATGGATTGGCACCCCATCCAGAGTGTACCCCGCCTCATACCCTGGTTTCCTGGGTTAGGCTCCAGGCCCCCTGTGACCCTTTATACAAGATAAAGCTGTATAGATGATGAATGAGGGAATAAGTGTATCTGCATATGACTTATTTTTTTCATTTTTGTTTTCTAACCAATAATGTCATACAAACTACCATACATCACACTACATTTTTTAAAGGATGTAGCTAGCCATATGTCAACCACATCTCCATCCATCCATCCATCCATCCATAATCTCAACCGCTTATCCTGTGTAATGTAGGCACAAGGTAGCGTGTACATGGACAAGACCACCAATTGTTGGGAGAACATGCAATATTTATATTAATCCATCCATCCATCCATTGTCTATACTGCACTGGGTAGTGTCACAGGGGACATGGAGCCTCTTCCAGGGAATTCAGGCAGAAGGTAGGGTCATAGGCCCGCCCTGCTTGTCAACAGGCAAGGCAAGAAACTGCTTGGGGCCCAAATCCAGTAGGGGGCCCCAGAAATCTGACAAACTTATTGAGAATTTTTTAAATATTGGTGTTGAATGCTGCTTGGAGAAGCCCACTGCAAATATTTACCTAGGACCCCAAAAGACTGCCCATGTGCCTCTGGGCAGGTTATGCCCTGGATGGGGTATGAACAAGTCAAACAATCTGATTTTGTGTCTTGCAAATGACAGAATTATTCTTGCTGCCAAATATTCAGGACATTTCTATAGTTCTTTTAAAACTGGATCTCAGCAAGCAGCCCATTATCGAATCCCATACTGTTCATCAGGTGGCTCTAAACAGCTACCATAGCACATGTTGAATACTGCAGTAAGTCAGTGTGTGTGAATGCTCTGAAATGTCCCTCTGTGTTGGTATGCAAAGCCTAATGCGTCCCATCTGCTCTGCCTATTCTCCCATAAGCAGCCACCTGTAATGACTGAGTGCTCAAGGTCAACAGCTCCGAACCATAGCCATTAATCATGAAGCAAAGACAAGCCAGCATGCCTACCCTTTCTTCCCTGATATTGCTTGCTCACTTTAGTACTTCATGTCGTCTCCTTGATTTTTTATAATTTTTTTTACCCCCCTTTGTCTTTAAACCTCTGGTTGTTCACTCACTCGTCCTTGTTTTCTGTCTCAGAAGGTTGTGAGTTTACATCCCAGCACTACCCTAGTCTTCAGACAGGGCGCTTAAATCCTCTTGGTTGCTTTTATAACATCTGTTACACAAATGCGTGCAAACCAGTAGCACTATGGCTTCGATTCTCCAATTGAGGGTTCGATTCCCATCTTGGGTCTGTGTGCATGGAGATTGCATGTTTTTATCGTGCTTGGTGGGTTTACTCCGGGTACTCCAGTTTCCTCCCACGGTCCAAAGATGCACAGATCAGACTGACAGATTGGCGTTCCCAAAAAATGGTCAGTAGTGTGTGTCCTGCGATGGATTGGCATCCAGACTTAGTGAACCCTGCCTCGTGCACTAAGTCTCCTGGGATAGGCTCCAATCCCCCTGTACGAAGGTATGATATAGAAGATTAATTAATATATGGATATACTCCAGAGCCTTTGGTGCTGATACATCTTCACTGCGACAAAGAAAGTAAATAATTTCCTAGTGGTATTACCCAGCATTGGCATCCAAGATATTTTACTGACTACTCTTTAATTTCCCTCCATATTTTTCCATTTCAATGCAAATGCAGTTGTCTGGAACTTGAAGCACAAGCATCAGTAACATCAGAATCCCTTGAAATTGCAACAGTGACTGAAATTTGCTGCATTTTTTTCACCGTGGCAATAAAAAGGTAATAAGCGGCTGCTGAGAATAACCATAACGCTGTAATCATCAAGGTCCCCAGTAACACTACTGTCAAAAGAATATATAGAGAGCAAATTGGATAGACTATCAGCAGGGACGTGGATATTTATCCAAATGAGAATGAAGTACGATTACTTTAGAAAATATAATACAAAATTCAACTATTCAGACATGATGAGCAGATCCACCGGATTGTAGTTGTCACTGAAGACCCAAGGAAAATGACTACATAGTCGATCAAAATAAATTTGTTTGTTCCTTGAAATGTACCATAAGCACTGGAATCACCGTGCATTTCTGTATATAAAGTTGCACCATGTGCATGCATGATGAAAACCATACAAATTATTATCTACCCCAATGGAGTCTAAATCTATCAGGTCAAGGAATCTAAATATATGGAGTCCCTAGATCAAGAAAAGAGTGCAATCCCAACAGAGGTTCAGAGTAGGAGCTGTCAGGCTACCGTATTGAAGGCAAACAGTTTCGAGATATTGCAGAGACGTGGAGAAGCTTGAGGTCTTCCAACTGTGATGTTTACAATAGCCTGCCTCCTCAATCACCTTTGTAATCAGACCATCAGACTAAGGTGTCAACAGCAACCCGTGAATGAAGACGAAATCCAGATACAAAGGTTGCGATAGTTCTCACCCGGGGGAAATCACCAAAAAAAAAAAAAAAAAAGACATTGACCAGACGAGTAGAAAACAATCTCAGACATCCGAGACTCGCTCTCCAATAAGCCAAGAATGTCACCAAAAAAGAAAATCATACATGTGATAAATCATACAGAGTTAAAGCACTACATCCTAAGTGCATCATCTCAGTTGTTATTTTTACCTGTACAATATTTCTTACATTTTTCATTCATTCATCTTCTATACTGTATACAGGGTTGCAGGAAACCTGGAGCCTATCCCAGGAAACATCAGGCAGAAGTCCGGGTACACCCTGGACAGGGTGCCAATACATCACAGGGGACACATGGACTCCCAGCACACATTCCCACACTACGGGCACTTAGCCTAATCTGCATGTCATGACTGTGGGAGGAAACCGGAAGCCAAAAACCCACCGAGTATGGGGAGATCATGCCAACTACACATACACACACACACGTGCACAAAGACCCCAAGGTGGGAATCGAACCTGGACGTGCTAGCCACAGTGCTAACCACTACACAAATGTTCTGCCATATTTCTTCAATCTGATTGAAAAGCATTCTGATTTCTGAACTGATTTAGATACTTTTTGTTGTTCGTCTT
The DNA here is from genome assembly GCA_030014365.1 of Clarias pachynema. Lineage (NCBI taxonomy): Eukaryota > Metazoa > Chordata > Actinopteri > Siluriformes > Clariidae > Clarias > Clarias pachynema. The sequence continues at coordinate 7,191,500 of JAQMYL010000010.1, read as the reverse complement.
TAAGCTGCTCCTGTTGAGGGGTCGCCACAGTGGACCAACTGATCCGCACAACAATTGGGCACAGGTTTTACGCCAGATGTTCTTCCTAACACAACCCTCCCATTTTATTTGGGAAAGGGACTGGCATTGCATCCAGTTTGGGGTTTAGGCATGGACTAGGAATCAAACCCAGGCTTTCCGCATGGTAGGCAAGAAATCTACCACTGAGCCACCAGTGCCCTAAAGCATTTAATCAATCTGTTACTTTTTCACATGCACAAAGTGGTTATGGAAATAGAAGTTGTTGTTTCCTTCGACCTTGAGGTTTGGTTAGGATTCTCTTAAATTCCCTTTCCAATAAATTGGTCCTTGTGTTATGATGAGTTACAGGAATGAAATCTGATCTATGATTGGTTAGGTGCTTTCCCTCATATGAAATGTGAGCCAACCAATGCTCCTTCCTCAGCCAGAGATCCAGTGGATGAAAATCCAAAAAAAAAAAGTCTGATGGGAGAGAGTTGTTCTTGCAAAGTTTTCCGATCAGGAATGGAAGCAAAAGTTTATTCCCAGAAACTCAAAGGAAGTTGGGTGCAAAAAGAATGTGTTTATTCCAACAATAGAGACACAGATCAAGTGTTTACATAGCTAATATTTACCCACTGAATGGATTATCAAAAATTTACACCCCCCCCTCTTATTCCCATTAAACATTTATTCCAATCGGGCCGTATCAGGTTCAAATCATCATGTGGCTATTATTCCCATTATTAGTGGAATATTAGGGTCCATGTACAGTAAATGCACCTGATGTTGGATTACACCCTCAAAAGCCACACCACTTTGAAATATCTGGAAGTACCAGTCTCAATAGCTTCAAATCAATTATTTAGTCACACCATACCTAGGTTGTAACTCTTAAGGCATACTATTATGTCAAACTATTTAATGAAAGTTTGTGATTTAAGACACAACCCATCACGAGCAGAGAGAACTAAACCCGAATCACAGCACAGACCTCTCCTCCGGGCAGTTTTTCTTAGAAAGAATTGCTCTCCCGGCGTGGAATTGCAGGCTGCTTATTGAGAGAAAATAAAATGTGTCTGGACACATGGAGAGTCCTGAGAGTGAAAATGGGATTTGTCAGTGTCGCGGGAATAGACATATTCATCATCACCAGACAATTGTCGTCACGGTCTCGTTAGCGAGCTGATGCGCTTGTTAAAGTCCGAATGCAGACAGATCTGTGCAAGCTTGGAGGAAATAGAGGATTATGAACTGGCACTCGCATATAAAAGATCATAAGCAGAACTTCAATACATTTTATCTGTTACATGGCTTATTGTATCATCATCAGCATCAATAATAAAAGACAAGGGAGTAAAAAAAATCTACTTTACTATGCCTAATGTTCCTAGAGTCAGATTCAGAATTCTTGGCACCCTTCAGGAAAATAATCAAAGATCATGGTGTAAAAACCCAACATACAATAATGTAAATACTTTTAAGTAGATGTACAATTAGAGACAATTTTACTCAATTATTGCCATATAAACACCAATTACTCTCTCTCTCTCAAACATTTATTAAATATTAAGACTCTCAATGAGAAGCATACCAATGATCACTTACAGAATTGCACAGTTTAATAGATTTGTTTGGAGTGTAGATGTTTCAAAACGTAAAGATGCCATCCCTATAACAATAAGCTATTAAAAAGTCATGCAGAATGAAGCAGATCCATTTCATCCAGCATCATTGGAACTAATATTGTAGTATACAATATTATACAATATTGTCTCATTTTCCAGCCATGACCACATGATCACGGACATGGCGACAAAACACAGGAAAAAGAAGGATCACATGATCATATTAGGTCTATAAAATGTGGTGTTAGTTTATCAATGGTGGTACTGTGTCCTCACACCTCCAGGGTTGTGTGCATGGAGCTTGCATGTTCTCTCCGTGTTTTTGGTGGGTTTCCTCCATGGACTCTGGTTTCCTTTACAGTCCACAGACGATTTGTACTTGGCATTCCCAAATTGTCTGTTGGCGTTCCCAAATATGTGTTTGCCGTATTATGATCGATTGGCACCCTGTCCAGGTTGTACCCCGCCTCATGCCCCTACGTACATCTCCTGGGGTAGGTAGGCTCCAGACCATTACTGATGCCATTATGTACCAGGATATTCCACAGATTCTGTAACTTACTCACTCACACACTTGTCTATACCACTTAATCCTGTATACAGGGTCGGAGGGAGCCTGAAGCCGATCCCACAAGACTTAGGGCATGAGGCGGGGTATCCCTTGGACAAGGTGCCAATCCATCACATACAAACGCTCATTCACACACTGTCAATTTGAGAACGACAGTTAGCCTAATCTGCATGTCTTTGGACTGTGGGAGGAAACCGAAACACCCGGAGGAAACCCACCAAGCACAGGGAGAACATGCAACTCCACACACAGACCCAAGGCGAGTATCGATCCTGGACTCTGGAGGTGCAAAGCGACCACTATTGTGGCCTCAGTGGCCACAACAATACATTATTTCCCATATTCTTCAATTTAAAAAGTTTTGAAAAACTGCCCCATAAACCCTGAATCTTTACAATTAATATTGTTTCAAGTTTTTTGTCAGTTAGTGCATGGACCAAAAAGCAATTTAAGTTTTGAAATGAACCGATGTAAGATCATTTCCCAACACCAAGCTTATTCTAAACATTGACCATGCCTATAGGGCTGCCATATCTTGTAAAAACCATACCACTTACAATTCCAAATTTGTCACTCGCTTCAAAAAAACGATTTCTCCGTGCTATCTTCGAGAGAGAGAAATGTCTGCACACAAAATAACAAAGCCCACTATGTCCCCTACAAATGAAAAGTGTAAACATACCCTACCCTCGGTGGCTCCTTTCCATTCCCCATGTTATCAGCTATAAGTAATACAGCTGTTCAGTGTCTGGCTGACCTTTGTGCGGCTGGTTTTCTCACTGCAGTAAGCGTCCGTTTGTGGAAAAAAAAAAACCCAGTGAAATTAACTTCTGGAATCCTCATTCATGTCCACTCGTGCTCACCGGCACTTTCTCGGGGATAATTGAAACGTCTCCAAATCGAAAAGAAATGGACTTCAACCAGACTACACTGCTTTTATTGAGCGGCTGAATGGACTTTTGTCAGTGTGTGAGATACCTGTGCATATTCTGAATGATGATACACGGGTCTGCTCGGCTGAAAACGAGTGCCGTTTGAATGAATAGCAACGTGATATTGATACATATGAGGCTGGGGCTTTTCTTTTTGTACTCCGAAGAACAAAAGCAGAGTGAATGAGCTGAGAGAGAAATGTGAGAGACTTAATCCGAGCCATAATTACAAAGCCAAGTGAGCTTTGTTTAATTTGCATACTTGTAAAAGAACCGAGGAAATTTGTTTAAATATGCACTACTTGTAGATTTTGAAGCATGTGGATTTAAATATTATATTGTCTATGATTTCATGGGGACGTATACTTCGATTTCTTGTCGGCGAGATCACGGAGGAAGACTGCTAGCTCTAGAGTGTTCATACACCATTTGTTTGTTAATTACAATTTAATTAGATCTAATTTGTAGGAACTGGACAACAAAGAAATGTCTCATGAAGGGAAAAACTATTGAACTCCCAGAATGAGAGAACCGAGCCAACAGGAATTGTAACTCAGACAAACGGGCATCCATCACGGATTCTGGGTTCAGAGGGAGTGTTGAATAAGAATACACTGTGTGTCTTGTTGAAGAATTCAACAATGTCCTTGTGGCTGTTCTGGGAATAAAAATCTCACAACCGTCCTGAGACAAAGGACAGAATATATTTATTGATGTGGCACTATTGAGACTGATTCAGGGTCAGAATTACAAGAAAAGCCAGTGGGTGGGTGGATATGAGGGCTGAATAGAGGGGTATTTGTCGGGTGGATTGCAGGAAGGATTATTATAATTGGATGGATGGATGGATGGATGGGTGGATGGGAAATATATGTTGGATGTTTTTGATCAGTAGTTAAATAAGTAGACAGGTAGATGTATAGTTGGGATTACTGATCTAGAACTTTTCCTAGATCAGTAATCCCAACTATATTTTTGAAAGTTTTGAAAGAGAAGAATTAATAAACTTGATGGATAATTAAAAGTGTGTTTAGATGGATGGATGATGTGATGTGGATGGATATGAATGGATGGAATGATAGATGGGGTAGTAAGGCATGAGAAGAATGGAGAGAGAGAGAGAGAGCAAAACAAAGACCGATAATTAAGAAATGGATGGATGGATGGATGGATACAGTAGATGGGTTGGTATGGCATTAGAAGATTGAAGAGAGAGAGAGAGCAAAACAAAAGCAGATAATTAAGAAATGGATGGATGGATGGATGGATGGAGTAGATGGGTTGGTATGGCATTAGAAGATTGAAGAGAGAGAGAGAAAGCAGAATCAAGACAGTTAAGAAATGTATGGCTGGATGGTTGATGGATAGATGGAATGGAGGAATTGACGGATAAGCTGATATTGCGTTCGACTCAGATTTTAAGAAGAAGAATTGAGATGGATGGATGAGTTAGAAATAAGAAGCATGAAATCAAGACAGATGGATTGATGGATGGTTAATTTTGTGCTAAAGATCTGCTTTAGGGTTACATATAAAGTAAAAGAGGAGAGTCAACATAGATGGCTGGCTGGATAGATGGGTTGGATGGATGGATGGATGGATGGATGGATGGATTATAAGAAGAATCGGTGCAGTTGAAATTAATATATAACCAGATGTATGGAACGCATAGATGGATGGACAGATGGACGCAGCAATTATCAGGTTAAAAACAGCTCCCATCTTGTTGATCGAGCAGAGAGAAGAAAAGACAGATATCAGAAATAGAGGTGCGTCCTATCATATGGCCTCGAGTGGACAACCTCAGCTGGTCTTCCTGTCACAGCTGTAGCAGGGCAAAAGCAATCACTCCCTGCATATCACTGATCGCTAATCAGTTGTGACTGAAGAATGACCGAGCAGGGAAGCTGATGCAAAGCAGCCGTGTGTGTGTTTGCTTGCGGATTATTGTCCAGATTGCTGTTTGGATGCTAGGCACGGCCGGCTGTCCTGCACACAGACTTGTGCGAGCCTGCGAAGTGCCTCGTGCAAATAACAAGCTTCATTCGGGGCTTATTTTGTCGACTATCTGCGTCGCACTCTTTGTAAGACTGGATGGTACATAGTTGCATAGCTTTAGCTATATACAGAACATGCTAATTCAAAGCAGGTTTGTGTGCCGTCGCTCAGATCAGACGCGTTAAGGAATATCGGCTCGTTATTAGCGTCACTGTAATGAGTCATTCAAAGGTTTTGCTCTTTTGACGGAACAATGCAAATTGTTTAAGACATCGTTTAGCCTAAAATCTCATTCAAAGCAGCGTCTCGGCTGACGAAGCGTCGATTTAGCTTTGCATCGGGACGAAATCAGGATTAGCCTCTTTACTTTCACTTACCCCTTTACCACAATCAACCGCTAAATGCGTTCGAGGAAGCTAAATAGGTTTCTGATTATATAAATCTAATTAGGTTCGAAGTCAATGTTGCCAAATGATACTGCATGAGAGTCTACATCCTATCTCTCCATTAATCTTCTAATGGAAACTTTCCATCGCCATGATGGGAAAAATGTAGAGAGGATGGATGTTGCAGGACTTCAACGCTTTATCCTTTAAAAATTTCCCTTTCAAAACGTAATGGTCATAATCACCACAGTACAGGCCAAGAGTGTCAGTTAGTAAACGAAGATTTACACAAATCATTCTCTAAAAGTGACTTGTTGAACGCGATCTCATAAGGAACTCGTTACAACCATGTTGAGAAGAAAACCATCTCGTTCATCTTCTATACTGCTTATCCTGTGTAAAGTATCACGGACGGTCTGGAGCCTATCTCCGGAGACCAGGCGGGGTACAGGGTACTATTCCATCGCAGGGCACACACACATACTCACACTAAGGACAATTTTAGGAATGCCAATTAGCCTAATCTGTATGTCTTTGGACTGTGGGAGGAAATCGGAGCATCTGGAGGAAACCCACCAAGCACTGGAAGAACATGCAAACTAATGCAAACTAACACGCACACAAACCCAAGATGGGAATCAAACCCCCAACCCTGGAAATGCGAGTCCACAGTGCTAATCATTACGCCACCATTCTGCTGAGAAGCATCTTATAATGTGCAAAAAAATTTTGTGGAACAGGCTCCAATAACAGAAGACCACACCAATTTTCACTTCTGTCAAACAAAAACAAGTGATTTGATGCTACATTGGCAATGCACATGAAACATAATATTAGATCAAAGAGGTTTAGGTGACATGGTGGCTTAGTGGTTAGCACTATCACCTTGCACCTCCAGGGTCTGTGTGCACGGAGTTTGCATGTTTTCTCTGTGCTTGGTGGGTTTCCTCCAGGTACTCCGGTTTCCTCCCACCAAAGACATGCAGATTAGGTGTTCCCAAATTGCCTGTAGTGTGTGAAAAAGCATGCAAACGGATCGAAAAAACGAAAGAGGACAGAGAGCACACTCTTCTGAGGTGTTTTGCAGCCGTGGGCAGTCGGCATCACGTGTCTCCGTGTGCTGTCATGTAAGAGGGACAGGTTGGTGGGAATTAACTGCTACCCAAATTGAGTAGAAGAAATTAATTTAAAAAAGGGTGAGGGGCAAGGAGAAACACAGGCGAGGGAAGAAATTTGCACAAGGTTAAGGCTCATTAGGATCAGCATCACCTCGGGTGAAACGATAACATCATCGACACGCGAGCTATAAATACCGCAAATACATTTGAAACATGTGATGGTTCCCTCCTACACCATTTCTCACAAGAAATCAAATTCATCATTCCTGCACGGGAACCGTGAAGAGAGGAAGGACGAGGAGCTCAGACCGGGTACGACAGGTCCGAGGAGTCCTCGTCCTCTGAGCAGATGCTTTTAGAAAGCTTTCAGCCGAAAGGGGACGACGACGATGACGTGATAACATCGAGTCAGATAAATCACTGGTTTTATTTGGGGCAGTGTTTCCTAATCCGTGATACTATATTTCAGTGTTTGTCCTTTTCTAGAACACCTCATGAAAAGAAAGAAGAAGAAAAAAAGAAAGCAGAATGGTGCCTTGCTCTAGATCAAAGGAAGCACAAAAACAGTTGAGAAAATATAATTCATATCACACTTAATTAATTAGATAGGGACGAGGGTGGAGAAGAAGCTGAGTTACTGTATATCGCTGATCATTTTTTCTATAACGGCAAATCATGCAAATCCTGCGCGTGGTGGTGTGGCCTGGTTTGCATGTTTCGACCGAGCTCAGGGTAAAAACACACACGTCATGCCAACTCAGGTGGGGGGGGAAGGAAAGATGGAAATAAGAGGGTTGAAAGAAAGTTTTGAAAGTCTGATCTACATGCAAAACCGATTCTCTCGATTAACATCGGTGGAGTTTTAACTCGTCTCCGCTCGCCGTATGGCATAGGATCATGATGATAAAATGACAACGTATACCAAAAATAAAATGACAGGAAAAAACAGATTTAAAAACAGGATTCATGTAATATTATTCCAGACGGGTACATTTGGATGGAAAGAAAAGAGAAACATAACAAAAAACATGAGTTTTCATTTCAGCAGTGAGAGCAAGATACAGGTACAAGCTGCCGCTTTGTGTGTGTGTGTGTGTGTGTGTGTGTGTGTGTTGTTTAGTTTTTCCTTATTCGTTTGGGATTTTTTTTTTTTAAATCCCAGCTCTAAGCAGAAAGCATAATCAAAATCAGGATGGGGGAGGGGAAAAAAGTTTCAGCAGGAAGCATTTTACAAAATCGTGTCATGTAGATGCAACATTAATAAAGAATAAATCAATAATGAAATAAACTGGTACGTGTGTTAAATGCTTTGTGTAGGTCTTGTAACTGAAAAGCGTCTTAATGTATTTTGAAAACGTTACTTTTTCCTGATACTTAAAGAAAAGAAGCGCAGATTAAATGGCAAACAACCCATAATAGAAGCATATACATACATATTTCATAGAATAATTTTTTTTTTCCATTTGTTTGTTTGTTTTCATATCAAAATAGGATTCAGGTGTTAGTAACAGAAAGCACATAGAAATTCAAACAAGTTAAATTTGTTAATTCTTGTCGCTCGAGTCCCACTTGGTGATATCAGACGGACGCTGTCTCCCGGGAAGGAGGAAACAAAAAGTCAGCGTGATTGAAAGGAGGCGTGGCCGTCCGACACCGGTGCATCGTGGGATCTCTCGCCGGATGAAATTGCGAACGTGACGTCTGCGATGCCCCGTAACACGGCTGTCCGTTCAAGTCGGAGTTTTTACCTTGTTTTTAAAAAAGGTGTACATTTTCATACAGGAGACGATAAAGGCATTAGATGTTACGATGTTCTTTTTCCTTATTTCTTATAGGCCAATATATTAAAAAAAAAAAAATAAAAAAAAAAATGACAAACAAAAATAAAAAAGGAAACAACAAAAGA
>JAQMYL010000010.1:7163185-7179940 GCA_030014365.1 Clarias pachynema | reverse complement strand
GACGATAGACCAAAATCTCTACCGGTTGACAAATTTCTACCGGTTAACCGTGTCTACCGGTATATCGCCCACCCCTACTAAAGTACAACGGAAATTAAGTCACATTCTTCATTTTAAGGCAAATAAGAGCAACAAACAACTTTCCAAACAGCAATATTATGCAAACCACAAAGCTCATTTTTGCAAACCAAGTCATCTTTGTTTGAACGTTGTATTTATTCCTTCCTATAGAGAGAGAACGTGGAGTGAAGGCGCGTTTAGCGCGTATTAAAAAATGTACGACTCTATCTGGTGAATTTTGAGAAACTTTTTTTTTTTTTATTATTCTGTAGCAAGTTTAATATACGTCCAGCTCCATTTGTGGTGATGAAAGTACATATATGTTACCTCAGGCTCGGATAAAATACACCTGTGAAAAACCACCTCCCATTAAAATTCGTTCAGTGGACAGACAAAAATTCCAAAAAAAAAACATCTCTATGTGTCTTATTACTCATCTTATGTCCTCACAAATAATTTTTTTCGCAATGTACAAACACACCCACACTTTACAGTTTTATTATATGTACAGCTGCCAGACAATCACAGATTTACTCGTATTGCAATATAGATTATACAACAGTTGGTTCCTGTTGTGGCGATAATGGATGTTGTCACTTATGACAACCTTGTGTCATCTTTAAAAACACTACCTCCTTAATAACTGCTTATAAAGTCGTTCTGAAACGCATCTGAACCATGTGTTCTTTTGTTTAAGGCTACGAAGCTGACCAACAAGGCTGAATGCCAAATCACTCGCCAAACCCTGATCAAGGGCCCTACACTTAGGGTGTGAAACAAAAGGGATTGATCACACAAGCTCTCCATGTAACGCTATTTGAGAACTTAACCCTCCTGAATAAGTGGAAATATGAATAGAAACCTGTGAGATTTACAAAACTGTCCGCCTCCGCCTGTCATGGTCTGTCAGTCCCACCAGTCGCGGAAGGATACGAGTGGGCGGAGCAAAATAACTGGTTAAATAAAATAAATAATTCATAATCTGTTGATGATAAACGGTGTTTGTGGAACTGTTGTATAAAAGCGATTGCACACTCGCGGTTGTGCCGTATGGCTGGATATATACCGCATGCGACCGCGTCACAGCTGTGCTATATTCAGTAGTACAGCACTCCCTCAAATCCAAACTGTTCAGAAAGCTGAATTTGCGAGAAAGCTGCGTTATAGGAAATGTCCCTCTGAAAAGGTTTAAAAAACTTTATATAAAAAAAAAAACAAAAAAAAAACAGGCAACTCAATGAACTGCTTAGTTTGAACTTGTGTATGTGTTTGAGTGCTTGTGTGTGTCTTCTCATCTCACTCACTGTATTGTCCACTGCTGGTTTGGTAAATGGGCGTGGGCACGGTGACCGTAGTTATAGCCGGCGCGGATTCGTCCTCGTTCTTCTCCTCCTCTATCCGCGGCACGGCTGGAGTGTCCGACGAGAGATCGTTCAAGATTTTTCTGCAAGAGTGAAGCGCAGATTCAAATCGACTGATGACGAATTACAAACACTTTCGAAATTTAAAAAAAAAAATTGTGTTGAAGAAAACCTGTATGAGGGCCGTCTGGAGAGAATCTCCCGCCTTTTCTGTGTGTCCGTCACGCTGTCCACTGACTCCTGTGAGTCTTCGCTCTCGGCAATGGTGGAGATCTGAGAAGAAAACGTTAAAAAGAAACATGATGGATCGTGTGGAGTCGGTCGGTAAGACGGAAATCAGGACGTTCTCTCGCTCACCTGTACGGTTTGGACCTGCGGAGACTGGATGACGGACGGCTGCGTGGCCTGAATCACACCGTGAACCTGCACTGTCTGACCGTTAGGGAGCTGCACCAGCGTGACCGTGGGGCCACCAGCCTGGCCCGCTGCCATGGAAACCTGCTTGACAGACACACATGCTGATTTGGAAATGGTGTTTTGACTGTACACACACTAACAGTAAAAACCTAAAACATTGAAAGTATTCCACGATTTGTCTTCTGGTGTTAAATGACGGGAATCAGTGTCTAAAAATAACCCTGACACACACACACTTTCTAATTCCAGCATTCCAACAGAGCGATGCGGATTAAGCCTCGGGCTCACCTGCGCCAGGGTGGCAATCTGCTGCGTGTCTGTCTCAGAGACAGCTGTCTCGCTGCCCTGCTGCACATCTGCTCCTGCGTCCATGGTCATTTAGGAAAGCCGCAGTGAGGAAACCAGGTGGACTCTGTTAGCACGGCCTGCCTGAGGGGACGTGGGGGAAAGAAAACCATCACGGCAAAGTCGTGTCATGTGTACACAGTGTGTGTGTGTGTGTGAGCTTTTCACAAAGTGGCTCAAAAAAAAAAAAAAATAAACAAAGACAAGACACAGAAAGTGCTTTGAAGGTTAAAGACGGGAACCAGCAGATACAATATTATCATGATACTCATGTGCAGATTTGATTTATTTCACTTTTGATAGTATCACTATTTTCTATATATATATTCCAATAAAATATAAAATTATACTAGATTTCGTTACAATTCCAAACAAACTTGAATAATAACTGTTGCTGTGCTGCCGGACAATGTGTGAGTATTTTAGAGCACCACCTGCAGGATTATCGAGGAATGGCAAGACTCAAATGCAAACTAATATAAATTAAGAATAATTTATTGATAAGAACTATACTTAACATAGTTTTTTTATTATTATTATTATAAGAATCATTTTTTAAAATACTCTGGATTTGTATACAATAATTTTTATACACTTAAATGTCTGTGAGCTCCATCTTTTAAACTGCTGTCCCATATGAACTTTATATTGATTAGACAGCACTTGGTTCCACTTTATGTCTCTGTCTTTTTCTTATTTCGACTCTCCGCTATGATTCTTTCTCAATATCATAATGAGCCCTCAATAATGACTATGTATGCTAAGCATTCTTTATTTTAAAAAAAATGCCGATGTCTACTTTGGCGGGGTGGGGGGGGCGGTCTGTGATTTTTTGTTTTGTTTTTGCATCTGAGAAAAGGCTTTAAAATAAGAAAAGTATGGCACGGTAATGCACTTAATTCATCTCAGTCAACTTTAAGCTATTCCTTGTATTGTGAATAATGACAATGTTTATTGTTGATAAAATGCTGTATGCATTTAAAAAATAAAAGTTGATTTTTCTAAAAACAAAAACCAATTAATCTTTGTTTCTCTTAAATATTTTACATTGCTTTTTAATTAAGCAAAAGTACATTTTATGCGATTAATTGATTACATTTTTGGTAGAATATTCGATTACTAAAATATTCGATAGCTACAGATCTATCATCGTTTAAACATTCAACCGTTCACATTATTATACATTTTATTATTTAAAAAAAAAAAGTGAAATATAAGCCAAAATACATCTTTTAAAGAATTGTTAAAAGGAAAAAAAATAATAAAAAATCAAAATCTTCATTTAATTTACACCCTTTGGATGTCTCTGGGTACGTTTCTTCTTTAAAAGTAATCTCAAATACTCTAAATTAAAAAACAAAAAACCTGAAGTCAATCCTAACATGAACGATTTCATTTTTTTTTGTGTGTGTAAGCTGTTTGAGATTATTTTTCCATTTTATAAAACTGATTGTGTACAAATAAAGTTGACAAATTAAACCACACACGTGTGTGCTGATTTATGCAAGTGGTGATAACTGGTGTAATTATTTCTTCAGTGATTTTTGTGTGTGTGTGTGTGTGTCTGTCTGTTAGCATCACTGCTTTGAGCTCAAACCATTCTTTACATCTAAAAGCTTTTAGGGTCTGGAGAGTTATTTAGTTTACGCCTAAATATACTTATAGGCTGACGTTTTATTTGACGAGATGTTTATTCAACATTTATGGAAGGAGTCTCCAATGTAAGTGTCTTGTAACAAAGGCAGGCTGTGATTTAATCGCCTGTTTATACCTGCTAGGAAATAATTGCCTTTTTTTTGTGGAAGTTATGCAACATTAATATAAACTGCAAACAATTAAATATGGTCCACTGAAATAAAGTGCATGTTATGCAGTAACCACGTCCCTTTTTAACCATTTGACCTGTAACTGTAGCGTACAGGTTTATATGTTAATATAAACAGTTTATAGGATGGTAATGAACCACTTGGGAAGAACACGGCCCGTGGGGAACCAGTCGCAAAAAAAAAATCTTTATTTGTTTTGTTCAGGTGTAAATGGTCTCAATCCACTGCAGCACATGTGTATCGTCTTGGATATTACAGATGCTTGGTGGTTGAATTTAATGACGGCTCTAACAAAATATAACCATTTAATTATAACAACAATTATAATGATGCAATGTGACTCTATTGGGGTTTACCGTAATTACAGCTAATCAGGGTTCTTCTTCTTCTTCTTTTTTTTTTAAACTTTACATTCCATTAATGTGAGTTTATTATTTTTTAGATTAAAAGTGATTTTTGGAACTGTGCCATACAATCAGTTCAGCCATCAAGACTGTTGTACCTTTTTTGCCGCCTTTTTACTTCCGCATACACAAAGAGCAATGGGATTAGGAGTCATTTCAGAGAATCGATTCATTCGAACTACTTGTTTAAGTGAATCTATAGGCGACTTCTGATTCATTTGATTCGCACAGAAGAGGAAAAATGACCAGGATATAAAAAAGAAAACTGTATACACTTTGTAATGGTGTTGCTTTTATTATGAATGTACTTTGCATTAAGTGCTTTATTTATTGAATATAACACAAACACTCGCCGTCTCTGTGCTAAGTGTATATATATATATATATATATATTACTGTGCCTAATTAAATGCAACAAAGAAACCATACCGCCACATAATGTAATCCATTAAAATTATTTATTTTAGCAATTTGTTATGTACGATGAATATGTGATTCGTTTGGGGAGAGTCGATTCGCGACGATTCGTTGATTAAAACAATCGTTCTAAAACAATCGCGTGTGGTAATTTTTTTTTTTTTTTTTTTACAAAAAAAAAAAAAACTAAACATAATACTACTAATAACAATTACCTTCGCCAACAATAAATGCGAAAGAAATTAATTTACCAGTGTATGTATGTGATGGATACTAAGCGTTAAGAATGCTATATTAATCGCTAACGTCGATTAATAAAGAATATTTGTCGCGTTGTTTTCGACAAATTTTTTTTTTAATGTCGTAAACCCGAGACTAAACTGTAAAAAAAAAAAAAAAAAAAAAATACATATATAGCTGATGACTTGGAGAACTATATTCCTTGTGATTTTGGGGGGTTGATGTGTTCTGTAAATTGTAGTTAGCCGGTATGCTAATGCTATGTGTAAGGTTCTGTACAGTATACAGTTAGCTATTTCAGCTAGCAGCGCGCGCTTGAAAACGTTTTTCTGGTTATTAGCTAGCCGCTGCTGTGTGATCAGGTCTTCACAGCAAGCACGGCTCTTTTACATGTTTAAACACACACATCTATCTATTTATGTATCTATCTAGGACCCCATTAGTCGTCCCTGTGCTCCCCTGATTCTATGTGTGAGTGTGTGTGACTCATTGACTGAAAGCGGCTCGGCGTGAAACAACAACCTCCCTGCCGCCGCCATGATCGCTTTGTGTGTGTGTTAGGAAACGCCATGGCTGAAAACTTAGACGCGCGTTTATTTGCATTGCGTATCTCCTCCTTACCCGGTCACGGACTCGCTTACTCGCTCTCTCTGTTCTCGCGTCACTCCCGGGCCTCCGGAGCTCCACTTTTTATTCAGTCCGACACGTAAGAGCCCGCGTCAGGGTACACCTCCGCCGCGTCACCGCAGACAACAACAACGCGAGCGAGGACGAAATTGCGGCACGACTCCGCTGTCAGGAGCCCCGGAAAGAGCCGAGCGCGCACGAAGATTCACGAACACACAACGAAGCTCCGCCGGAGTTTCCCGAAAAGGGGTCGGGTTGGCTGGGCGGTCGTTCATGCTTGTTCTGCGCATGCGTCGCAAACGCGCAACGTCATTGGACAGTGCCGTCACAGTGCAGTCTTTCCAAGATGGCGCGTTCTGTTACTGTTTACTATGAATAAGCATATATAGATACAGTAGATAAATAATGAAGTAAGGAAGCGCAGTGAAAATAAGTAACAAGTTTAACATCCGCTCAGGAGAGCGATACTTTAACTATTGTGGAAAAGGTGGAAAATTAGGCTTTGATTGGGTTAAAAGGTTAAAATATTATGTGAGTAATATATGGATGTAAAATCCATCATTGATAATTTAGGTTAGAGAGTTCCAGTTATAGACCAAACTGTAAACATTTTCACTGAAAATCTGTCTGGAAAAAGTTTTAGAAATCTGTGATGTATAATCAAATATAATGTTGGTCAAAGAAAAAGTAAAGAGAAAGAGAACATAAACTAACTAGGGGGAAAACAGTGTTTCATTTAAATAAATCTGAATGTCAAGACGATAACAGAGACAATTTGTCATATTCTATTAGATTTAACGAGATCAAGACATTCTTAATTTTATGGAGGAAAGATGATATTTTAGGAAGTGACTACATTTATTAATGTAAAATTTGGCAATTATGATATTAAAGTAAAAAATGTATTCAAATTATTTTTTAAGGTGGCAGAAAAAGATAATTATATAATTTAAAATGAAATTATAATATGCATGAATAAAATAAAATAAAAGTTAATTTTCAAGTTGCTGCCAAAAAGATTGTACTACACCACAATTAAAAAATTTACATGGGAATACAGCAATCCATTAATTCTTTTGTTGGTTGCGAAATGTACATATATCTGCAATGTCCACATACTTTACAATTATGGAATGAACAGGGTAAATACAGTATAATAATTTAAAATGATCACTTTTAACATTGTTATAAATAGAATATTTGTATAGGATGAGATTTATTTTTCCAATTTATGTTACTTATTGAGGCCCAATAAAATGCACTTTTTGGAATGTTCTTGTTTAGGTTATGAATGGTTTGATGTATATGTTTATTGCTACATTGTCTATTAGTGATGAGAACACCAACTACGGTTGGTTTGTTATACATAGTTATGGCCAAAACACAGTATTGGTGCTGATTTTATAATTTGTTTTTGTGTGTTATACATATAATACAGGAAATATGTGTGCCAAAGAACCTACTCCTGAAGTTTATTCAACATCAAACTGACCAATCTTGCGTCCCTAAAATTTTAAAGTTGCTACCTTCAGACGTTTTGGAGAGATGATTTTATACGTGCCCTAAAAATGGCCATTTGTTGGCGTTATACTGTCTCGCTTCAAACAATAATAATTAAAAATATGTTATTCATATTTTTTTTATGAGTATTGATATTAAAATTTGTGTAAGATTCTAGAAGCATATGACCTGTAAAAATAGTTGCTTAAATAGATTTCTGGTAAAATAAAAAAATCTGTAGAGTCCATAATTACGGCAAATTTATGTTGCAATATTTTAACAGTTTTGCATTTTTTAGAATAATACTTTTTTTTTTTTTTAGGTTTATGTCTTTTCATGTGAAATCTAAATTGGTGAAGTTTCATCTGAATGACAATTAAGATCATTGAAAGGGCATGAAATTGTATTTAGCAAATGTGTTTCTTTTTATCTGATAAAAATATAAATGTGTATGCATATTTACAGAAAAACGAGAGTATGGATCGGGAGATAAGAAGTATTATGAAAAACGATGTTATATGATCCTATCTGAAACTTCACTTTTTCACCTAGGTGAGACACGTTTTAGTACCAATACCATGTTTTTGTCTGATAATATTTCACATGAGCAAAGATGAGATTTACAAAGTTGCAATAATCCACTTGGGTTAGCATTAATCAATGATTTATATTCTATAAAATTCGTATTTGTTTATCAAATGTTTCTATGTAAATAGACTAGAACTAGCAAGAACGAAAGATAGATATAGGATCAATACTTTTTTAATTTCATCAGGGACGATCTGATCATTTTGATTCATACACATTTACATTTCATACAAACTCTAATAATTCTTTTGATTGTGTAAAGCTGCTTTGAGACAATGACAATTGTTAAAAGCGCTATACAAATAAAATTGAATTGAATTGAATTGAATTAACAAAATGTATCGTGGGCGTGGTCATTTCCTAGGTTACATAGTTTCGATGACGTCTCCTGCGGTGCATTGTGGGTAGCAAAAGTCTCTAAAATAGTGAATGGTTTGTGGTTTCGGTCATACTTCAGAGAAGGCTAGGTGTATAAATATAAAATATAAATAAGCATGTAGAATATAAAAACTAATATTTTTCAAATAAAATTTTATCACTTCTCAAGAAAGAACACAAACATTTTTTGATTTCTTTTAATTCCCATTATTTGCGCTATAAAAAGAACGATTTTGATTGGTCGATTTCAAAACGTGACGCAATAAGCAACCAATCCTCGATTGCGGTTTGTGTGTTTGTCCCGCCTTCTCGGGAAAGAACCAGGAAATAGGTCGGTGTGTCATTTTCTGAGACGGTACTGAAGTAGCAGAAAGTCTAGTGGAAGGATTTGTTTATTTCTTTTTTAGTATTTTTAGTTGTTGGTTGTCATGGCGTCGCTTTTCAAGAAGAAGACGGTGGAAGGTGAGTAGAGGGTCGGTTTTGAGGGAGAACGAGTTAGCCTGAAGTAGCTTTAGTGAGCTAACAGGAGTGTTTATGGATGACTGTGTTGATTTATTCAAAATCAAAGTGTGTTGAATTGATTCCTGTCCCTTTTGCAAGTCAGTATTTGGTGAACACAAACATCATTGTTTAGTTATTTCTGGTGGGTATTTAAAGAGATAGAGAGAGAGTTTCTGCTGTCTGATATGACCAGCATTTAAGTCCATTTCATAGAGAATGAAGAGGAAATCAATAGGAAGAGGTTAGGAACTGACTGAGTGAGTGTCTGAACAACCTAATGGACATGTTGACTCCGAGCCATTTCTGTTCTTGTGTTACAGACGTCATGAAGGAGCAGAATAAGGAGCTGAGGGGAACTCAGAGGCAGATCACGAGAGACCGAGCCGCACTGGAGAAACAGGAAAAACAACTGGTACGAGGCGCCTCCCAACGACTGTACAGGAACAGTACGGGTGCTCGATAAAGCGCGTGATACCACAGACAGGAAACGACTCCAATATACGACTCCCGGGCCTTCGTAATGCATATCCAGAGAGTCTATGGATTTCTAAATATATTTGACTGAGCTGTTCTGTTTACTAGTTAAATCATTTTTTCAACTGAACGGGTTAAATCGTTCAAAAACAGTCAGTGATACAGTTTCTACAGTCGAAAAAATAGGAAGATAAAGAGAAAAATATTAGCGTGTGCATGAAAATGATGAAAAGTTTGCGAACTGAATTTGCGAGGGTTGTACAAGTCAAACAACAGGTGAAATTTTGACGTAAAACTTGATTGACATTCGCGTCAGACTTCGAGCGCAGTGCGGTGATGAGACTCTTAGTAAACAAATGGTAAAACATTTGAACGGTGCAGTCGTTTTAAAGACGACTTTACGCAGGACCGTGAATGACGACCCTGTCCGAGTCGTTCCCATGGACATTCAGCGGGACGGTAGGACGCCAGGTCCTTGTACAATTGCGCAAGAGACTCATCTGTCTGTGGGAACTGTACACCCAATCATTCACCAACACCACATGCACATGCATTACAGGAACTCGTCTGGGAGTTATTGCCGCATCCACCGTACAGTCCTGACCTCGCTTCAACTGATTTTCACATGATTGGGTTGATGAAGGAGTTCCTGGGGGGCCAGGGTTTCAGTGTAGTGTAGCAGGGGATTATATAAAGAAATAAAGGAAATATTTATAAAGGAAGGAACTGTTTTTTTTTTTTGTTGTTGTTATTCTACACAATAAAAAAAAATCTCTGTTTGACTTGAACACCCCTCGTATTTACAGTCCACGCTACAAAGGAGACGTCCCAGAATCACAATTGGTGCATTCAGATCTGAAACACATCTCTGATTGTTGGCGGTTTCCATTAGGAAATGTTTATTTACCAGTTGTCTCCTGTTTCAGTGTTTTGTAACAGTGTTTCTGACTCGGTAAAGTTTTCACGGATAGCTTTACAGTGAACATCTCATTCACTTTTTTTTTTTTTAGAGGGGGCAAAAAAAAGGCTAATGACAACATAAAGTAATTAGATTAATTTATGTTCTATGATTGAAATGAAATGTAGATTAAGATTGTATACATGTATACACACTGTACGTGTTGCATCTCTTCTTACTCGAACAGGAGATGGAAATCAAGAAGATGGCCAAATCAGGAAATAAGGAGGCGTGTAAGATCCTGGCCAAACAGCTGGTGCAGCTGAGGAAACAGAAGACCAGGACGTACGCCGTCAGCTCCAAAGTCACGTCCATGTCCACTCAGACCAAACTCATGCACTCGCAGATGAAGATGGCAGGAGCCATGGGCGCCACCACTAAAGTACGAGGAAACGCATGAGGATACAGATCAATACGGATAAGTTAGAATTCTGTATGTTCAATATCTTTTTCTTTTTTCTTTTTTTTTTTTCCTCCCAGACAATGCAGGCAGTCAATAAGAAGATGGATCCTCAAAAGACTTTACAGACGATGCAGAACTTCCAGAAAGAAACAGCGAAGATGGAGATGACTGAAGAGATGAGTAAGTGTTCCTCTTTAATTTTTAATCTCGAAAGACTGGAAAGCATCGATCAGGTGGAGATGTAGAAAGAACTTAACGATCCCGGTCTGTGTTTTTCTTCTTCCGTGTTCAGTGAGCGACACAATGGACGATCTCTTCGAGGACTCGGGTGATGAGGAAGAATCCCAGGACATCGTGAACCAGGTGCTGGATGAGATCGGCATCGAGATCTCAGGAAAGGTGAGAGTGACGTGCTTCACACACACACGGCTTGGATTACAAACTTATGAAACCGAGGGCTTCGGTATAAAACAAGAGGAATCTTACATTTTTTTTTAGGGTTATTGAACTTGCAAACTACGTCTACTCCTGATATTAAACCTTAAACACAAGCAGCGTGTTTCTCTGGTCAGAACTCACTCTTTCAATGATATCTTTACGCTTCATACATTGAAGGACCAGAAACCAGTCTCAGAAAAATTTCTCCGTCTTATGGATTTTAATGAAAATTTGTCAGTCTTTCGGTATTTCCTGAAGTTAAAATCTGTACCATAAATTAGATCAAAATGTTGAGTAGAAGGAATGCTATGAGCTTTTTAAAATTTAATTTTGCATGATTACCTCACGGCAGCCATCACTTTTTGGAACGAGTACAGCGCTTTCGCCCTCAAAGTGGGCGTGGCTATATGCATCACTCAACAATGCGTGATAATTTAATACATTAAGCAATATAATAATTGTATATAATAATATTTATATAATAATAATTATATTACTGTAAATATAAAAATTAAATAATTAAAAAATTGCGATGGTTTACCTTATGCAGAAATGCACAGAAACGATCGTTATATCCCTACAAAGCGCCCAAATCCTCACAGAATACAAACTTTACAGTGCGTAACACAGCATAGTGTCTTACTTAAAAAAAAAGTTTTGTAACTTTTGAAAACTGAATCTTCAAAGATGGATGTCTTTGATCAAGATGTATGTTTATTCTTTCTGTGGGAATTTTAAAAACAGTTCGTCTCATATGTTCCGAATCCGTGGTGCTAATTAATGCAGTGATGTGGAAACGCCACTGTGTAAAATACCTGAACTGAGGGTGTTAGCCGCTCAAATCAAAATGTCGAGTAAGAGTGATGTTATGAAAAATTAATAATCGACTTTAAACAGGGAGTGTATTTTGCTGACAAAGAAAAAAAAAGTACAAAGCAGCGTAAACAAGCCGTAAGACACTCAACCTTGCAAAATTTGATTTCTTTGTATTAAACAATTAATCAGAGAGTCAGACAGGAATGTACATGGGCTTCAACCTGAAATAATATCAATATCACTGATTACATTAAGGCTGACCAGCTTATTTTTAGCTTTTCTAACTACTGTATTTCTAAAAACTCTGTAAGTATCAGCGACATGTACTAACGCTAGTATCTTCAAGCTGTTATCCACGACTTCCTGATTAACCGAGATACAAATATGAGGTGACACAGAGGCCAGAACAGGTTAGTCATCCATCAACACGGGGGAAGGAGAGAGAACACACAAACCAAATAAAGGAGAAGTCAGAGGGCAGAGAATAATGATTAAAAACAAAGTAGTTCCCCAGGTGAAAATGCCACCGTCAATAAGAAGCAAGTGAACATCAACTGGAACTGTCTGAATGGAAGTTTATTTTTGCCTTAGTGTAACCATGAGAAGGCTGGTGAGATCTGGTGAAAAAAATTTTAAAATAAAATCCCAGAGGATGATCACTTTTTGTGAATTACAAGAACAACTAAAATCTTTTTGGAGTTGCCAAGTTTCCATAACCAGCCTCAGATGCCACCTCCATGCCAACAGATTACTTGGAATGAGTTAATATGCCAGGAAAACCACTTAACCACAAATGCAGGTTTGGCAAAAAAGAAAGATGGCTATAATTAAAAGAACCTTATCCTAATTGTTAAATATGCTGAGTTTTTTTTTCTTCTTCTTCTCGCTATTAAGGGATGTTTGTCCTCCAGAGACCTTAGCAACCTTGTAAGAGTGCATGACCTCATGACAGGCCAGGATCTTTTAAATCCAAACCAGGCTGACTCTGAGAGGAAACTAAAACTGGGTTGTCACTGGATCTTCCAGCAGAACAGCGATCTAAAAACAACAAGTGTCTAAAACCAACACTAGAATGGTCAGCTAAGAACAGAATTAAGACCAGGACCATGGATGATCTGGAGAGATCCTGTAGAGAGGAATAGACTCAGATTCCCTGCGTTGTATTCTCCATCATCTATTTTCAGTTGAAAATAGTCATGTTTTGTGCACCGCGGTGTCTGTTTTTTATAATGTCTGGCAATTCATGTATCACCGCACTTATGACTTTATACACAGTGTGTTTGAGACGGTAATATGTTGCAGTTCTTCTATAATCCTACAGATGGAGCTTTCTACAGTGTTCTCATATTGGCCGGCAGCACGGTATCCTGTATGGAAAATGTAATTGTTGTGGAATCTGGACCAAAAAACATATATACATATTGAATCAAACCAATGCTTTTAAAATCACAATACAAATCGTACCAGCTGGTCACTGGTGATTCCCGTCTCTATTAAGTACATTTTAAAATGAAGTATTTTGAATTTTTACTCAAGTACAACAATAAATGAAGAAGGTGTACTTTTTTTATTTGGTGTAATATTTTATTTAGGGTATCTCTACTTTTACTTAAATACTGGATTTGTGTAATTTACTCACAGCTGCTGTAAGTGTAAGAATTATTAACTTACTAGGAACCTTACAAACCGTGAAGATACTGTGAAACTGTGAAGATATATTATTGCTTTTTTTTATTATTATTCTTTTTTTGCTTTTTTCCAAGTCTTTTCCACTTCTCATAGCACAAGATTCATCTGTTTGACATCTTCATAATTATCTGAATATCACTATCACATATCACTTGAATCACAGCTCATCATCTCCTTTTATCTGACTCATATGTATCGGACATCATTAACGTCTTGAGCTTTCTGGACACATCCTGATGTCTTGTGTCTCCTGTTGCGTTTAAAGTGTTTTGTTCAGAGCCCTAACGCGCCTCTCGTTTCCCGGCAGATGGCCCACGCTCCCTCTGCGAGCCGAACCAAACCCGCCGCCGCCTCCACCGCCGCCAAAGCATCGGGGATATCAGACGAAGAGATAGAGAGACAGCTGAAAGCTCTCGGAGTGGACTAACGCCGACACGGACATCATCATCATCTCCGATTTTGCCTGGCAACACACACACACGCACACACACACATGCACACACAAACATACACAACTGACTTCTCAGCCTTGACAGTTGCAGTCACTTAAATACACCTCGGGGATAAAAAACGCAGCACAGCAGGAACATTCAACTCCGTTATTGTGTTTGGACGAACCGCTGTTCGAATTGAAACAAAAAAGAAAAAAAAGTTAATTTAAAACAGGGTTTACACCAGGTTTTGAGAGCATGCTTGTGTAGCCTTGGTTTTATTCACTAATGTTAAAACTTATTAAATTATATTGAAATGCATGAGAAGCTTAGATTGAGTCATAAAGCAAAAAAAAAAAAAAATCTCTTTCCCTAAACTCTTGACAGAAATCTACCTCCGATACCAGACTCGAAACAGCAGCACTGCACTCTGGGAGTTGATTCATCCCTTTTTTTTTTTTGTTTGTTTATTTTTTGTTCTTTTATTCCTTTAGTAAAAAAAAAAAAAAAAACCCACAAAATCTCAGATCTCAGATCACTAGCGCGTTTCCCGGGTAGAGTATGGTACTCTGTTCTTTCCTCATGACTCCCAGCTACCTTTCTGCCTGGATTTTGCTTCTCCGCATTGATTTTTAGAGATTTCTGCCGAATAAAAACGAACCGTAGCTAACGAAGCATGGAATTCTGCAGTTAGCACGGCCCGGGTTAAATTACTTTCACGCCTCGCCTTTATATTTCTATTTATTTATTTAAAAAAATGGCCCAAACCATTTGCTCGATGCAATAATTGATGAGACGAGGCGGCGTTTTAAACCATCGCAGACGCTGTCACTCTCTTAAGCGTACGTGTTTTTTCTTGTCTCGTTTTATTGCAGTGCTGAGATAAGGCTCAGTCGACTCCAGGCCAAATTCAAGGTCAGTTTAGATGAAGTGGGAAAAAAATATATAAATAAATGAAAAAAAAGGTTCTGGTACTCATTTTCTCACAGGAAGGATTTCTGTTCTTCAGACCGCAGGCTGCTTGTCTGGAGTCTCTCCATTTAATTTAAGCCTTCATCATCGCCGAGGGCGAACGCAGCTTCAGCAGCTTCAAGATGTGTTTCTTTTTTTTTTTTTTTCATTAAAATCACAATCAGCAGACTTTGTGTGACTTGGCGTGCCAGGCAGAATACACTGTGTTTTAAGAATTACTCAAATAGTCTTTATACAGTACATGTGTAAATATTACAAGTGTGAATGATTAATTTTTTTCTTCTTCTCTTTTTTCTGTTTCATATTATTCATAGCAATATTTATCAAAGTTATGGGATATCGATATTTGTTCACTGTATATGGAAGGGTTTTTTTTTTTCGTCTTTGTTTGTTTGTTTTGTTAACCATAAATAAATCACCTTTTTAACTATGCTGTCTCATTATTTTTTTTGGAGTGTGTAATACGAATGCGAACAATACACTTTGGTCATGACACCAGAGGGCAGTGTGTGTAAGCATTGTAATGCTTTAGGCTTGAAACGAGATTTAAATCCCAATGTACAGCAGCGTTTTTAATACATAAGCTTGTGTTAAAGTTGCCTGAGCTGATCATCTCAATCCGAGACAATCTGATCGTTTGGATTCGTACACATTTCCATCATTTTCTTTTGATTCTGTAAAGCTGCTTTGCGACCATTGTATAAATAGAATTGAATTGATCATCTTTAAAATTACCACCACCATCTGGTGAACTCAACAACATCGACCAGCAAACTGGTGACAGGACCATCGGCACCCAGTGCACACCCATGCCCGTTTGTACCAAAGGCTACTCTGCTCATCTGATCCCACAGAAAAGCCAATGCAACACAGATTGTCTGAAAAAGTCAAAGCTGGTCAACAAAAGAAAAGGACCAGAACAACTTCCTGAAGCCAGGCACCACACCTCTTAAAGATCCTGCAGAGCCACGCCCGAGTGGAACCCGAAACCTTGGTTGGTATCGGTAACGTGAATTTGTTTGAAAGATCTTACATCACTGGACATTTCAAGCCAAACTCTTTAAAAGCTTATCTTCTGAAAGAAGGGATGCCTTGAATTTATTTCAATTCTGTGACCACACTTGTCTGCCGCTTATACACCTACTCATTCATGCCATTATCTAATAAGCCAGTCATGTGGCGGGGGAGCGATGCTTTAAATCATCGCTGATGCAGGTCAAGAGCTGCCATTTTGATTATTGCAGTAACAGCTGATCAGGTGAGATTTGCGCCCAGCGAGCAGCAGTTCTGAAAGCAGAAGCAGTGTATTGATCAGAGGCTCCAGAGTTGAATGGCAATTTAGTAAATTTTTACAGCCATGGTGATGAGAAAAGCATCTCGGGGTCCACGTAACCCTTGAAGTATGCGGTGGTGGCGGTGGTGTTTTGGTTTTGTGCAAAACCTCAGTGGATAAATCAACCAGCAAAAGCCCAAATTTGGGTTTCAATTTCAGTCAAGTCAAAAGCAAGAGTCAATATTTTATTTTATATAATGATTTATTAAAGATTGGAAAAACTGAATTGAAAAGTCAGTAGTACGCACAAATATGAGCGTACATGTAATTACAAGGAGTTCATCATATTGCAACCTTCAAAGTCCTGGATCTTTTGGCCAGAAAAGGAGTGTTTACGGAAAACATCAATCAAACAAGTAGGCGGGTTAAAGAATAAAGGAAATTGGCGTTCTCCGTGTAACAAGCCGAACTAGGCTTCCTTTCTTCTAAAACACTCCAGCGAAAGTGAAAGGACAGTGCCATTGTTTCTTGAACCATCACTACCAGACTACAGAAACATTTTACATTTACATTTACATTTAGGCATTTGGCAGACGCTCTTATCCAGAGTGACTTACAAAAAGTGCTTTAAAGTTTA
>JAQMYL010000010.1:7144202-7154495 GCA_030014365.1 Clarias pachynema | reverse complement strand
CCTGGGATAGGCTCCAGGCCCCCTGCGACCCTGAATACAGGATAAAGCGGTATAGAAGATGAATGAATGAATGAATATTGTTTTTGGACATTTGCTAAACGTAATGTGCAGCTTGTCTTGCTAAACTCAACATTGTTAGGCGAGGGTAAAAGTAAAGAGGAAATTGCTTGGATGTTTCAGCCAGCTTTTCATTTCTTCAATTCTGTCACAGCAACAGGAACACGAGTGACAATCTTCAATACTTGCCATTTCCTGCAAAGATTAAAATTGATTTTTAGCAATCACATACAAATCTTACAACTAGTTCTTTTAAAGCCTTTCAATTGTGGGTGTCACTTAAAGGCCACTGACGGAAAAAAAAAACAAGATAGGATGCTGTGGGAAAAATACATGTTGCACAGGATGGAAAAACATCTTTTATTCCACCGTGGTTCGCTGGAGTCCCAAAGCCTTGGTAATGCCTTGGTAACCCTTTCCAGACTGATACATGTCAATTACTTTGATTCTCATCTGTTTTTGAACTTCTTTAGATCGTGCTGCTTTTTTTTTTTCTTTTTAAACTGGTCCTGGTTAAGTGAATTCTTGATTCAACAGCTTCTGGCAGTAATCAGGCCCTGGTGTGACAAGTGGAATTTAACTCAGCTTTCCAAAAATCTAATATACCAGGTAATTCATGGTTTAGCTCTAATTAGCTCTAATTTTTCACGTAGGGTGAGGTAGGTTTGGATAGCTTTTTTCCCCATTTAATAAATTAAGTCATTATTTAAAAACTGCATTTTGTATTTACCTGGACTATCTTTTAATATTAAAATTTGCTTTTTCAAAGGATCAGGTTTTCCACTCATTGAATGTTCCCTTTAATGTAGTGATGGAAAGTTTGGATCATTTTATTGACTCGGTTCTTCGAATCTCATTCATCAAAATGAACGTACGTTTTTTTTTAGTCATTTAGTTAATTTCATTCTTTTCATCAGAAATAAAATAAAATGCTACATTTTCAGTACACAGATCCCTAATACGTCCACGTACCAAAATTTTGCCTATAGTTCCAGTAATGAAAATATTACAATGCAGCTAAGGACGTATTAAGATAAACAGAATGAGTAGCTCATCTCTCATATCTTCTGGTCCGAGTCATTCGTTCTTTTGTCACGTGACTCTCATAGACGCTATTCAGTGCATTACACAGGAAACAGAATCGAGCGGTTCTTCTCATGAGTCTTCTAGTCCGAGTCGTTTGTTCTTTTGAATCTATTGCACTGCATAGTATCTATGGGAGTCACGTGACAAAAGAACAAACGATTCGGACCAAAAGACTCAAAAGTAACTAATCATTTGTGCTTCCTGTACATAACCTACGGAGGTTTTGCGATGCTTTGCGCCCAGTAGAAAATTAACGAATCATTCTCTGAGACTACTCATTCTTCTGAGTCACGTTAAAGATTCGTTCAAAAAGAAGGAATCGTTCATGAACGACCCATCACTACTGGAATGACTGCAGTGGGCTCAGAGCCACCTCGGCCGGGATCCTTATTCACAGACATACAGTACGTTCTTCTTAGCACCATTAAACTGTTTTACTGCGGTTATGGAGTCTCATCGCTGTACTGTGCTTGAAGTTTTTAAATTTTTTTATATTTTGGTCTAAGTTCTTATAGTTAAGCTATTTATTTATTTATTGCTTCTTTTCTATTTCCCTCTTATTTATTATAAGATCACAGGCGTTCGTATAAGCATTTCACTACATATCAATCGGTCTTCATTCACGACAAATCACAAGTCCCAGTTTGCCTTCAACACCCCTTGTACTGTACACTGTATAGCATTTAAGATCATCTTTGAGATCATACTCATGGCTGGATGGGAAATCTGTCAGAAGGGAAACCCTGCATTTTCACCTCTATTATCTTTAAAAGGCAGGTACCACCACAGGTCCATTTTGCACTTTTGTGGGTTTAGCAGCAAGAAGGATCCGTTCTCAAAAGGTACTGTAGTCTCATCACCACACAGGTTCTCTTAGGTACTCTATTCAGGTCACGGCACACACAGTGACAGTCCAGCTGTTGAGAAATAATGGAAGGCATCGACTCAAAAGACCTCTCGGGAATCTCCGAAGCAAAATTGCTTAAGACTCTTGTCAGTCGATTTTTTTTACTTTCAGGCTTCCCGCTAGACTTTCCTGCTGTCAGACGTATAAATGGTATAAAATGATCATTGAAGGCAGCACTTTTTTTTGTTGTTGTTGTTGTTCAGCTATTTGGTTTGCATGCTGTCTCTCTTTCTCAAAAGACGCATATCATGACAGTGGATCTAAAAATCGATCGTAAGGACAAAAAAAAAAAAAAAAAAGGAATTCCTCCCAAAACCATCGCAAATCACACAGCAGGCCCGGCTGCCTGAACACAACATCTCTTTCGAGTCCATTAAATTTTAACCTGATCAGATAAACATCTTTAGATGCGCCATCGCCTTGAGATCTTCTCCGCTGATGGGAATGCAAATGCAATCAGAGACTAAACGGGAAGTAGGTTTCAAGGCAGTGAAAAAAGAACATCAGTCAAGATTTCTTTCCAACACCTGGAGTGAAGATTGTGCGAAGACGAAGACTGCAGTCAGTAGTCTGCACGTATTGTAACCGTCTGGCGGCCTGAATTTTTGAAAGTTTATTAATGTAGTCTAAAAAAAAAAAAACAGAAAAGAAAATTCATGGTT
The DNA here is from genome assembly GCA_030014365.1 of Clarias pachynema. Lineage (NCBI taxonomy): Eukaryota > Metazoa > Chordata > Actinopteri > Siluriformes > Clariidae > Clarias > Clarias pachynema. Next base: position 7,151,783 of record JAQMYL010000010.1, on the reverse strand, counting down.
TCAACACATCCTGTTTTTTAATTGAGCCTTGAAGGAAAAATGTATTGCAGACTCTTTGTACTAAGGTCTCTCTGCACATCCTTGTAAAACTACATATAAAATATGACAGAATTTTTCAGAACAACTTTTTCCATTAAGTCTTTTATATTGAGCCTCACATTTCACGCTGGATATGAATGGGTTTAATTATCATTTACACAAGAAATTCAGTATTAATAAAAATCCTGTAGTTTTGGAAAAACGTTAATATCCCACTCAAATTCCTGTGTGTGTGTGTGTGTGTGTGTGTGTGTGTGTGTGAGAGAGAATTTATCTAAAGAATAAGAAGATGAACTGGATTATGAAATTTAAATAGTTTATGTATTTTAATTACACATTTAAAGAAACCCGATAATTTTTATACCAAGCACGTTCATTTCAGAAAAATCACATATTAGAATACTAAAGAAAAGTGGGCGGCACAGTGGCGTAGTGGTTAGCACTGTCGCCTTGCACCTCCAGGGTCCGGGTTTTATTCCCGGCCAGGCTCGATTCCCGTCTCTGTGTGCATGGAGTTTGCATGTTCTCCCCGTGCTTGGTGGGTTTCCTCCCACAGTCCAAAGATATACAGGTTAGGCTAATTGGCGTTCCCAAATTGCCCGTAGTGTGTGAATGTCTGTGTGCCCTGCGATGGATTGACACCCTGTCCAGGGTGTACCCCGACTCGTGCCCCTAAGCCTCCTGGGATAGGCTCCAGGTCCCCGCGACCCTGAATACAGGATAAAGTGGTATAGAAGATGAATGAGTGAGTGATTAAAGAAAGGTGTCCACTATTAACTGGGTATAGTAGACCTTTTATTCTGCCAGTTTTTATTTCACTTCAACGTTGACATTTTTTGTAATTTGCCTCCAGACTTTAGTCTTCTCGAGTCGCCTTAAATAATATATTTTTATTGGCTTAGGATGAATGGTTCCATCTATGTGCTGCACGGCACATCGGCAACAGATGGTTCCAACACTCGCTGTTTATGTGGCAGTTATTTACAGAGTCCGGTTTCACAGAACAGCTGAGATTAAATTACACCCAGGTGGACTCTATTTACTAATTAGATAACTTCTGAAGGCAATTGGTTCCACTGGATTACACTTTTCAGATTTTTATTCATACATTTAAAAAAAAAAAAACATTTAGAATTTATATATAATCCCAATCCCAGTAAAATGCTTTAATAAAAAATAAATAAAATAAAATGCTTTTGCAAGCCAATATATATATATAATGTGTGTGTGTGTGTATATATATATATATATATATATATTGTATCTGGTGTTTGAAGACACCAGACAGAACGTTTGCGTATTCCGATTTTGTTTCTTTAATCTCCATCCTTTGTACAGGGTTTAAAGTCCAACATTGCCAAGAAAAGAACACTTCCTTCACTTGCTAGCGAAGTTGATTGAGAGGCTTTTTGCTCATCAATTTGTGGACTCGGATTGGAGGCGACGTTTCATGTTAAGTCGTACTTTCCCCTAATTCATGTGCTGACTCGATAATTGCCACATGAAACGCTTTTTTAAATCGCTGCCAGTAGTCCAGCTAGCTTGCTCGCTCGCGTTGAAAGAATGCGTTGTTGATGTCCCATATTTCAACAGCAGTGTTACAAAAAAGTGTGCAAAATAAAGGCTGTTTTTGGCTGACTAGTAGCCAAAAATCAATCTCTCTCTCTCTCTTTAAAAAAATATAAAATCATTCCAACCTCGTCATTATAAGCTGAAAAAGAGAGCATTGGTGAGGAAAAGCAGCACACTATGGGGAACAATATGTCACATTAGTGCATCAGTGTGCAGCGCTGATTAGCCAAAGGTAGAACGTTGGTATCTTTAGTTCTGGACAGCAAATGCCAAAAAAAGTTGCTAGGGGAAGCAGCGGAGGTAGCAATGCAGTGTGTTTACAGCAGTAGCAGAAAAATGAAGGCTGCCGTTATGTGATTAAGGTGCGAAGTCACAGCCAGAAACCACTGGAGTAAGGAAATTGACCGGATAGATTATAAGAGACGGAAATGGAATTTAACCAGTATTTTGGAAAAAAGCCGTCCAATCATCCATCGAGACGCGAGTGTGAAACCGGGACCCTGTCCATGACTGATATTAATGTTTGGCATTTTTTTTGCTTTCATCCTGCCTCTATCTGTCTCCCAGACAATAGAAGCAGCACTCTCCAATTATCCAGAAAGGCCAGCACGGGAGAAGAGGCAGAGCGACAGAGAGAGAGAGAGGGAGAGACCTGCACGCCAGGAAGAGGCAATGAAAGTCCTTCATGATTAAGAGATGAGAGCCCGAGTGATGTCATGGGGGCACTGAAGCCCCATGACCACTTCTATGACATTATTGTCTTGTCTTGCTCCAAACACATGTGCCGGGCCTGAATGCCATTTTTAAGCAGGATCTCCCAGGAAGCGTTCTCATTTATAAACCATGTTCGTCCTTATTTGCTTCAGCCCGAGACACTTCATTAGCGATGCACTGCTCTCCTTTAAGCCTTAATAACAGACACGGGTCAGGGACAATAAGCTCTGGATTAAAGACTCGCATTTATCAGCATCTTGGCTTGATTGCGACTCCAATTGCAGACGAGGTCGCAGGTGTGATATATTTGTCAGATATAAACTCAAAAGGCGACACTGTCTCATTATGAAGTGCTGGCGCTGCTCAGTGGAAACAGTTGGTGTAGTATCAGTTGGTGGAGATCCGTCGGCGTGTATGCCACTTAGCAAAGGCAATGAAAATAAAAAAATATATATATTGCACTAGAATGAAGCAATAAACCCACTGGAGTTTCTCTTTGCATGAAAAGAGGCAATTAATTTCTGCTGTTTTGCATGACGAGCAGCAGCAGGGTCAAATGCGTGAGTAGGTAATGAATGCATCTGTTGTATCAAAGTAAATAATCAAATGCATCCTTTTGGAGAGATCCCTTGAACGTGAAAGAGAGTCATGAGCTATTTTGTCGTTTTATTGATTTATTTATTTATTTTTACACGAGCAGATGACTCAGATATTCCTCCATTGTCTTACTCGCATCATTAGCACTGCCACTTCATCTTCCTCCATGAGCTGGAATAGATGAACAGGAATTTAAAAGAGAACTTAATTTGCATTTGAATTTCCTTACAGGGGCGGGAAGATTACTGCCGCTAACGAGTGAGGAAGGTTGGCAGTTTAGCATCACACCTGAATCATCATCATCATCATCCGCTCTCAATATTAAACATATGATTATGGTTTTCTAACACAATAGACAGAAAGAATGGATGTCACAGCTGAGATCGTGTTAACATGCAAGTGGCGTTGGTGAACGATCGAGTTTACGGTTCACACAGACGGATGCGTCTCTTACAACAAAAATTATGCTGTACGCATGTACATTTTATGTTCGAAGAATAAAATCATAAGAATAAATAAACACCTTTGGGAACTCAAACATTTATCATACATTAGGTTTATTCATTCATCATCTATACCTTTTGTCCTGTATACAGTGTCGCGTGGGCCTGGATCCTATCCCAGGAGACTTGGGGCACGAGGCGGGGTACACATTGGACGGGGTGCCAATCCATCGCAGGGCACAGACACTCTCATTCACACACTACAGCCAGTTTGGGAACGCCAATTAGCCTAATCTGCATGTTTTTGGAATGTGGGAGGAAACCGGAGAACCTGGAGGAAACCCGCCAAACATGCAAACTCATGCACACAGACCCCGAGATGGGAATCGAACCTTTGACCCTTTGAACCCGTGGCCTCAGTGCTATCCACTACGCCACCGTATCACCCCATGTAGTAGGTTGTTCTTTAAAAAAAAACAAAATACTTAAGACTTAATATAACCAGTATGTCCTGCTTACTTTTTAAAACAGTTAAACTAACCTAATATTATAACAGGATACCCAGATCCAACATCTGCATTTCTTAAAAAAGCTTCTCTTAGAGAAGCTAAATGCGTCTGTCTGTGTTGCTTTATTGCTATTTCACGGTAGCGTCAAAAAACGCTGCTTGGTTTCCTTCCTGCCGTTGTGCGTCTGCAGTATCTGTTCATGTCTCACTCCGTTCTCTAAGCTATAGGAAGTGGAGCGAGAAGGTGAAAGCAAAGGTACTGTAGATTCTATTCTAAATGCCTGAGTGCATGCATAATAAGATTAGCAGCGGAATTGCAAATATGAAATTAAAAATAGATGTTAAGATGAAAAGCTGAACCTGTACGTTCAAGTTTCCCTAAAGTGCCACAACGAAAACTATTTATGGTTCGAAATTTAAGTTATATATTAAAGGCCAAGGTTTTTTTCCCCCTGGTACAGCTGCATTTTTCATTTATTTATTTGTGCTTAATTAAACCTGATTTGATTCAATTCATCAAGTTGAAAAGAAAATATTAGGGAATTGAGTTTGTGCAGCAGCGTGATGGCCGCATGCGTTGTCAAAGAAAACACTCCGTGCTTATAGTCCCTGGGCGTCTTCAGTCGATATCTCCTTTGTGAAGCCGAAACTAACGTTTCTACCACTATTGATATCCTCACCTGGATCGATGAGCAGACATCGCCACTTATTTCCAACACGGACTTTTTACCTAGGCTTATTGAATCCTACAGGCGCCGTGTAAATCTCTGTGGGCCGATGCAAAACGGTGCATGTCCACAGACTGAATAGGCTCTTTGAGGAAATTATCCTCACATCCTCTTTATTTCATGTGTGCATGTCTTAATGTTTTTTTTTTTCCCTGGATTTAATCATCGCCGCTTCACATCCAGGTTCGTGTTAATCAAGGGATTACTAGCTTAATAGCCGCTATCGTTTCGTGTATGTGTGTTTCAAGAGCTAAAAGCCGAGAACACCTGAGAGCTTGTGTACGTTTCATTGTGCGCGGATGCCTGCTTCTCTGTTGTCCTTATCACGCTCTCCCATACAGCGGGGTATTAGAAGCCTGATGAGCCGAGATAGACGCCACGTGACGTTAGAGTTATTTAGACCTACTCCGTGCAGAGTGTGTGAGCCAGATAGGCAAAACTGGTGGACGAGCAAATGGACGAATGGAGGGATAAAAAGCCAGTTAGGGAATGTCATGGGAGGTTTAGCTTGTAAAGTGGGGTCGCTGACACTGAGAGGGAGAGGAACAGGAGCTCTGGGGTTGCGTTCTATATAAGCAACACCCGCCGTGTCCTCTCTCTCCCTCTCTCTCTCTCTGTCCTAGATATATACAGGGTACTTAACCAACACTTCAAGGAAGCTACAGTATATGTTCATTCGCCCACTTTACTGTAGTAGTATAAAATAAATGAAACACCAAGCTGCTATGAGTTGATCAAATAAAGCTATATGAAGTCTTCAAGGCACGACGAAAAAAAAAAAAAATCCAGAAAACCAGAACAACAACAATGACAAAACGCCGCCGGCGAAATGATTGCAATATACATGAGATGAGAACAGGCTGAATTTGAAACAGGCTGCCTTCATCTTCCAGCACCACCACACATCAAGTAGTTTCCATTAATCTCGAGCTAGGTGTCTGCTTTTCCCTTTCCCCCTTTTTTTTTCCTTTCAGAAAACTCAAATTGTTGTCTCATGTTTTTTTTTTTTTTATCTTAAAAGCAAAAAATTTTTATTTAACAGCTTTGAAGCAGGATTGCATTTCCTGGGATACCTCACTTACACAGGGATTTGCTGTATATGCCTGAGACGGTGGCCCGCGAAATAACCTTTCAAATAACCTTTCAAATGGCGTTTGAATCAAAAGGTGTACAACTACCAGCACGGACACCGCTCGCACTTCACACTCGTGTGTGCCTGTTGTTTGAGAGCGTTCGTGCAGATCAATAGATGAACCAAACCTCCCGGTCTTTACTAACAAAGCTGACATCATGGACAGAGAGTATCATCAAGATGACGCAGAGCCGGTGGGACCTAATAACAAGAGTTTATCAGATGGATTCCGATGAGTCATAGTCGTGCCAGGCAAGGTGAAAATAAAGGCAGAAAACAGGGCAAGTCGAGTAAACTGATCACAACTACAAAACCGAACAGAGAACAAAGGCTCGGAGATGCACGATGAGGGAAACACTGACAAGTCAAAGGGTTTAAGTCGATGTATATATTGAGAATCCCATTAGCGAAATCAGGAGCAGCTTATCTTGGTAATAGGACTGTGAGCGAACTATCCGGGTTCTCTATTGAATCTTTTTGAGCTATTGCTGCTTTTAAGTCTAAACCAGTTACCCTATAATGTTAATTTACATTAATTAATGAATAGAGTGTGGGTATAAATAAGACACGAAGCACACTGGCTTAGTGGTTAGCACAGTCGCCGTACATGATCCAGGTTCGATGGGGTCTGTGTGCATGGGGTTCGCCTGTTCTACTGGTGTTTGGTGGGTTTCCTCCAGGTACTCCGGTTTCCTCCCTCAGTCCAAAGACATGCGGGTTAAGCTAACTGGTGTTTCCAAACACCAAGTAGTGTGTGAACGACAATCCGGCATCAAGCTGGCAACTCCGCAAGTAACTGCCGCAGAAATTAAGGATGTATCTCCAGTGTTGGGTACTTGTGTATCCGCTACACAAAAGTGCCGAATGTCACACGGATGGACCCAAATACGGCGAAACCCAGGCATATGAATAAAATTTGTTCAGGAGGAGAGTTTTTAAGATGGAAATTCCTATTGCAATAAGATTTTTCCTATTAGGAATAATGCAAATTATAGAGACCCAAAAATATTACCAATAAAGTGGAACCTCGGATTACGAGCATAATTTGTTCCGGAAGCGGGCTCGTATTCCAAAACACTCGTAAATCAAAGCAGATTGTCCCATAAGAAATAATGGAAATTCAAATTATTCGTTCCACAGCCCAAAAAAATTAATACATAAAAATAATTAACACAAAATATTGTGTTACACAATGTTTAATAAAAAAAAGAAAAAATTTACCTGCACTTTACCTTAAAAAAAAGTAAAAATAAATCCAGACAGATAAGTGTTTCCATTTATGTTATGTGTGGTATGTGTGTGCACGCGCGTAATTTGACACCGTGCCGGTTGTGTGTGAGTGAAGCACCCTCTCTCTGCTTCACACACACACACACACATTAAAGGCGAGAGAGAGTGTGTGTGTGTGTGTGTGTGTGTGTGTGTGAACCAGCGTGGTGTCAAATTACGCACGCGCACACACATAACACACACACTGCAGTGCAAGAGAAAGAAAAACACACACACACTCAAACACACACACACATTAAAAGCGAGAGAGAGAGAGAGAGAGAGAGAAAGAGAGAGAGAGAACCGGCGCGGTGTCAAATTACATGCGCGCGCACACACATAACACACACACTGCAGTGCAAGAGAAAGAAAAACACACACACACTCAAACACATACACACATTAAAAGCGAGAGAGAGAGAGAGAGAGAGAGAGAGAGAGAGAACCGGCGCGGTGTCAAATTACGTGCGCGCACACACACATAACACACACACTCTGCAGCGCAAGAGAAAGAAAAACACACCAACACACACACACACACACACACACACACACACACACACACACACACGGATGTTG
>JAQMYL010000010.1:7127443-7138719 GCA_030014365.1 Clarias pachynema | reverse complement strand
TAGGCTCCAGGCTTCCTGTGACCCTGTATATACTGTATGATAAGCAATGTAGAAGATGAATGAAGCATTATGGAGCTGGCTTTATGCACAATGGCATTGTCGTGCTGGAACAGGTCTTCTAAGGAAGGGACGTTATAATGCTATAACATACAGTTGGGTACTTCAACATGAGATCAACATGTGGCTGTCTAATACACCATACATTCCAATATCTTTGACATTATTATCCCAGGGACAAGGGACAACCTTATAAGGTGGCTCCTCGGCTCATAATTTGTAAGGTTAGCGTGTCATACTGAGCTTAAATGACATAGACGCTAAACCTGAAGAATGAATCAGGATCGTTTGTGATTGATGCCTCCAATTTTACCTCAGCGCCATTTAGCAATGTCTTTCACAGGAGATGTGCGCTCTCTCTCGCTCTCTCTCTTTCTCTCTCTCTCTCTCGTTCTCTCTCTCTTGCTCTCGCTCTCCCCCTGCACACGCTCTCACTTTTCGCGCCAAATCCACTCAGTGTCGAGTCGGCTTGCTCACGGAATGCTCACATCTCACGCGCCCACAGTGGAGACGCCATTCTCTCTCTCTTTTCTCTCTCTCTTTTCTCTCTCTCTCTCTCTCTCTCTCTCTCTCTGACACAACCAAGCTGCTGACAGGAATTCCACTGACAGACTGAAATCAGGTAAGTCATTTCATCCAAACCAATCCGTGAAAGAATTTTTCAACACTTGTAGCCATGGAAATGATTGACACGGCTGCTGAATTAACATTATGTAAAAGTTGTGCCTGTACAGATGTTTTACATAGCTGTATGCTGTATGTGCATATTGTGAGGTGTATGCACATACTGGGTTACTGGATGTATGTTATTAACATAGACAGCTTACCTTTTATACAGAAATCAGATACATCTGATAAAAAGCTCTAGATGTTAGACAGAAATCCATGTAGAACTATAGATAGTGAAATAAACGATAGCTTACAGTGTGAAAATATCTTAAATATGGGCAGATTGTCTACAGAATGATGGAACCTGGGCTCTTTTCTTATTGTATCATCAGATATTTCTTATTCTTTCTAGAAATTAATTAATTTATTCAACTCAAGCTTAAAATTAATTAAAGAAAATGTTACAAACTATTGACTATTTTATGACTATTTTTGACATTTTATATGAAGGTTCAGATCACAGATATTGACATAACATTTTGAACATTTTAATATCCTGTTTCCTTAAGAGGTTCATATATGTATATAGGACCGTACATCAACTTATGCACATGGATGGATTTCTTTCAATTACACTAAAGCCTTATAACTGGCCATTTACCCATTTCAATAGTCTATAGACCCAAATGAAAGCAATTAATTGATGTATAAATGATAAATGGATGATACATACGATATGTGGAGGATAAATGGATGAATGCGATTATTGATTACATGCATTTCTCATTACAGATAAATTGGTCTTGAGAAGCATTACTTTGGTACTGTTAAAAGGGTTCCTCAAGGATTCTTTGGATAGTTAATGGTTCTGTTTGAATAGGTTTCTAATAGATAAAAGATAAGACATTGTCGATTTAACTTTTTTTTCTCTTTTTAATTCAAAGACTGTAGGTTACTTTAGATTTTTACTTAGTTAATGAGTTGATGTAATGCAATGCATATCATATCTTACCTTGACCAGAAAGTGTAATCAAATCTGTCGAATATATATATATATATTTTAATTTTTTTATTATTTTTTTTTTTTATTATTATTATTCAAATAATATGCTCTACATGGTTACCAATGTACATTCCAAGTGTCTATTTAATTTTGTTGCAACCATGCGACTGCTTCCTGACCAGGCCATCACTATGATTTCAATTTGTTTATCTTTTGTCAACTGCATCTTTAAAGGGTACCTGAAAAAAAATAAAATAATAATTTCTATGTATGGAAACTTATGGCCCACCCAATATATACAATCATATAGACTATTATATATGTACAGTAATGATATGATATATATAGTCTAAAAAGGTTGCCATTTACTGTATGGAACATGTCTATATAGGATATAAGTGAAATTCACTATACATTATCTATATACTGTATGTTATTTTCGGAACATCAAATTAAAGGAAAACTCTGTTCGGCCAAGGGGACATTTTGTTGCCATGTTTTTCCGTGTTGTTCAGAGAAAAACAAATTAGTTCAAATGCGTATATTTCTAGCAACTGATCACTTTCATCTGATGATGAAACAATGCTATCCAGATGGGCATGGTCCCAGAATAACTCCACACCCATTTGCTTACTGAATCATACACTATGGCCTTATGATCTCTACCAGATCTCAACCTACAGTATATGTGAAATGTTTGAGCAAAGTGTTTCGCAGCATATAAAAAAACTCCATCAATAAAACACTAACTTGAGGAAATATCCTCGGCAGAACAGTGTCCCTCAGTTTACTAAGACACTGTATGTTGTTTTTCTTTTAAATTTGCCTCCTTTTCTATGGTAAATAATTTCCATGCATAATTCCATGCTTAATGCATAATTTCTTTGTTTTAAACCATTCAATTTCTGGTGTCAAATTCCACATTTTCTATCCTTCACATTTCAATAGAAATAACTGGAAAATCAAACAACTCATACTATTTCTATTTTCTGGTCAATTTCTTTCTTTTTTTTTTTTCCTTTGGGAAAACCAGCCAACATTGTGTATATATGAGAAGCGCTCATATCGAACAGTGGTAGTGCAGAATAACAGAACACAGTTATAAGTGTAAAAACTTCCTGTATTTCTCTATATAATCCCCTGCTACACGAATGCACTGATCCCAGTGTTTTACAAGTGCTTGGACACCATCAAGATAGAAAGCTTTTTTAGTTTGCCAGAGCCGTGATCGGACTGTCTGCTGCATTTCTGAAACACTGGCCTCCCAGGAACTCCTTAAATGGCCCAAACATGTGGAAATGGCTTAGATTGAGGTCGGGACTGTACAGGAGATGTAGCAATAACTCTCAGCCGAGTTCCTGTAATGTGAAGGTGGTGTTGCTGAATGATTGTGTGTACAGTTGGCCCAGACAGAACAAGTTGGTGACAAGTTAAAGGATCGGGTGTTCCACTCACACAGGAACGACTGCAGTGGGCTCTGGAAACCTCGAACCAGGATTTAACTGCTTAATGTGTCTAAGAGTCACCATTCGACCCCTTAGTTGGACTATAAAGGTTCCTAGATGGAAGAGTCTCACCAGCGTACTGTGATTGAAGTCTGTAAATGACAATCGTTTTTATGCCTTTATTCATGAGAAAGTCCCGGTTTGATTCGAACACCCCATGTAGAACCCCAGAACAGAAGGTTGTTCACTCATTCCACTAGAGATCTGTAACAACATTCCATCTAATAAACCCTTGGAGTAGAATTTTCTGCTGAACATGCCAGTTTACACCCTTTAATGTACCATATGTGTTACCAACAGTCTAGTTTCTTGTGATTGTACCATTCAATAACTACTATGCACAGATCTGTCAGATCTTTTTTCACTCTATAAATGTTACAGTTCTATCTCTAAATATTATACTCCGCCACACAGTCATTTAAAAGCACACAAAAAGACATCAGTTGACTCATGGGAGTGGAGCGTCGCCTGAAGTCCGCCACCATGAATTTCAATCATGCCTGATAATATAGTATTAGTTCGCTCTGCCTCACACCGACATATAATTGAACATTAATAAGCTAGTAGGTTTTCCCGCTGACTCCACAACCTCACTCAGGGCCTATGAACTTATTAGGCTGCGAAGCTTCATAAAGATGAAGGAAACAAAACAGATTTACTTGCCCCCCACCCCCCATCCACATTTCCTTCTTCATATTGAGCATGTAATAGCTTAACTTGCCATTCAGCCATTTTTTTTTCTCTTTTTAAACCCAGGGGAGAGATTAGCCGAGGGCAAGTAATGCAAACACAAATGCTAAATGCTGGGCGTTAATGTACTGTAGCTTTCTCTTGGTAATGTATCACACTATTGGGTTGTAAATCAAATTCCCCCACACACAATAATCTCATATGGTGTTTTAACGGAAGCTAATGACGATCGCTGATTAAGATGTGAGCTAACCTAATTAGCGTATAGTGTGAAGAATGAAGCGCAACAGGGTGTGCCGTTATAGGGAAATAATTAATGGCAGGGTGGTGTGACGCAACTCTGAGGTTGATTAATAACTTCTTGTGCCGCAACACTTTGCCATTGCTAATGATGCTGCTCTTCGTATGCATTTATAGCTGTGTATAGCAATCTTTGGTGGAACGGTGGCTTAGTGGTTAGCACTGTCGCCTTGCACCTTCAGGTCCTGGATTCTCGTATGTGCGCAAGGAGTTTGCATGTTCTTCCTATGCTTGGTGGGTTTCCTCTGGGTTCTCTGGTTTCCTCCCACAGTCCAAAGACATGCAGATTTGGTGTTCCCAAATTGCCTGTAGTGTGTGAATGTTGATCGGAGGTCCTTCCATGGTTGTATAAGATGGGAATAAATACAATGGTCACCATTGGTCTCCATGGTCCCTAGATGGATTACAGAGGTTCCTGGATGGATGGATGGATGGATGGATGGATGGATGGCAATCTTTGTGGGGCAGGGGTGGCTCAGTGGGGTCTGCCACTATTGGACCCTTAAGCATGGTCCTTCACCCAAAAATGCTAAAATACAATCGCGCATCGAGCTGGAAACCCGACCCTGAAAGGTAGTGTCACTTAAGTGACAAATGTATCTCCAGGGTGGGGTGTATCCGTCGCCAGATGTGCCATGCTGTGCCCCTCCTACCCTCAACCCTCCACCCCACATATCAATCTTTGTACTATTTGTAACTGTTACAAATACTGACCTAAAATATTGACCTCTATTAAAATGTTGTCACAGAATAAAAAAACAATCCAAGTGGTGACTCAGAAATCTTTCAAAGATTTCTAGAATTAGTCTTCTGGTCAATCAGATTTGCAAATTCCACATTTTTTTTTAAAAATCAACATATTATGCAGAAGAGTCAATGAATTTTTCATTGACTACTCTGAAGTTATTAAAATGGAATGGAGTCACGAGGGTGAAGAATGTAATTTCGGATCCGCTGATGGATTCTTGTTGTTCTTTTTTTTCATTTTATGAAAACATATTTTGCATAAAAGTACAGGCCAGAATACTAATGCCTTCTCAAACAAAACACCTAATATCTCTTGCTGTGCTCTCGACATCTAGCTGCATATTTTGTTTGACTAAATATGGAGCTAGGAGTCATAAGGATTCTTGGTTAAATAAAAGGGATGCAAAAAAAAAAAGAAAAAAGGGCGCTTTATATGAAGAGGTGCTTGAACAAACCCAGTGCTTAGTTTCACAGTTGGCAGAACAAGTAATACAAGCTAATAAAAATAAATAAAGAAATAAATGAATAGGAAATTAAACTTCTTTTTAAAATAAAGCCAGTAATTCTGCAGAGTCATGGACGTCCTTCAGACTTCTCTTACACAGAACTATTGGCCCCTTTCATCTGACTTTTTTTCGCCAGACACAAATATTTCTGTGCTACCTCTTTGCATTTATTTTAAATATTGTATTGCGGGAGGCATGCAGAAATCCATCGATTTCTTCCTGGCAAAAATGTCATTATTTATGGTTAAGAAAAAAAAGAAAAACATTCTCATACACAAGGATTAGAATAGTTTTAATGAAAAACTTGAAAACTTTGTTCAGACCAACAATATTCTTTCTTTGACTATTCATCAAATTGTACGTTAGTTATTATTCATTAACGAATTATAATCAAATAGAATTTGCCAGACATATAAATTAAAAGAGAGCGGTGTGAAATTGTGTTTCGGAGGCCCTGCGGTGAAATATGTCCTGTACTGCGGTGATGAAAATGTGTGAACGTTCCAAATTAATAAGCCCACTTGTAAAATGCCAAGAACATAAAACTGTCAAAACAAAATTTCAATTTTGAATGCATTATGATCTTCATGAATTGACCAGATTGCTAAAAAATTAAACTAAAAATATTTTTGATGAAGAAAGTATAAGAGAAACTCAAGAAGCCTTCTGAGGCAACCATGAGGCTTGGCGAGGATGTCAAATGTTGGCTCATTTACAGTTTTGTGTGTAATTCAGAAGACTGGAAATCAAGTTTTTAGAAATCTATTAAACCATATTATATTATGTCAGCGTCTGAATGATTGCCAGAAAGTCTCAAACTTAGATGCTGATGACCATGGAAAACCTCATACACTTTATAAGGGTTGTGATTTGATTGGTTAGACACCTTTAGGTTTTCCCTGGCGTAGTTTGCTAGTTTGGATGGCAAAGCAAATTGAAAATGGTTGCCTTTTTGGAAGAAAGATGGTCTTGACATCTTGCCTTTTTGGAAGAAAGAATTGACATTTTTTAAAATTTACATTAAAGTTTTCTTTAAACTGATTGCAAGCAAACAAGTTTGCCTCCACGGCTTAGGATAAACATTAGATTAGATTAGATCAGAGTAAATTAGATTGGATTCTATTTATTAGGTTAGGTTAGGTTAGATTAGATTAGATTAGATTGAATCAGATTCAATGTGATTAGATGAGATTAAATTAGATTCGATTAGATCAAACTACAAGTAGATCAGATTAGAGTAGATTAAATCTGGATTATATTAGATTGTATTAAATGAGATTGTATCATGATTAGAGTAGATTAGGTTGCATTATTTATATGTTAGATTAGATTTGATTAGACTATATTTGATTTGATTTGATTTAATTATATTATATTAGATTAGATCAGAATATACTTAGATTAGATTGGATTAAATTAGATGTAATTAGATAATATTAAATTAGATTAGATTAGATCAAATTATAATTAAATTAGAGTAGATTAGATCGGACTATATTTAATTGTCTTAGATTGAATTGGATTTGATATTTGCTTTGATTGAATTAAATTAGATTGTATTAGATTAGATCAGATTATACGTAGATTAGAGGAGATCAGATCGCATATTTATATTAGATTCAGTTAGATTAAAGTAGATTAGATTAAATTTAATTGAATTTGATCAGATTATGATTAGATTAGATCAGATTATACGTAGATTAGATTAGATCAGATTGGATTTGATTTGATTAGATTAGATTCGCTTGACTTAGATTAGATTAGAGTAGATTAAATCTTACAGTCATCGTGCAAAGTACATGTACAAAGCCAATGAAATGCAGTTAGCATCTAACCAGAAGACCATAAGTGGCCTATTTACAATAAATAACAATGTGGTAAATGAGGGTATGGGTCCATATGAACAGGGTTAGAGTGATTAATGTACAGATGGTGGAGTAGGTAATAAGGACACGGTATGTCTGGTTATTATATAGTGTGACTTGGCAAACATTGTGACGTGGATAAGACATGTCAAGAAAATAACATGCTCAACATTATATATACACATATATATGTACATATATGAATATGTGTATGAGACAGTACAGTATATACATAATGGTGGAATATACAGTAGTGAAACATCATCTGTGGTTGGTGACTTTACATATCACATTAGAAAATAAATGGTCTGCTTCTGGAGCAGGTTCACTGATCTGATGAAAAGTATCAAACTCCCTAGCGATAGCTAGATCAGTCCTCATATGATATTCATTAATTCCTTTTCCATAGCACTTATCCTGTTTAAGGCTGAGCGAAGATTGGGTTATGCTGCTGCTGCCTATTTCATGGAGCTCAGGGGACAAAGTAGAGGACACTCTGGATGGAGTGTAAACCTACAGTATCAAAAGAACACAGGCGTACACACACGTGCCAACTAGCCTACAATGCACTGTAGGAGGAATTAAGGAATAAAGAACTGTAGGAGGAAACCCACAAACCACAGGGAGAACATGAAAACAGATCAAAGGTGAGATACAAACCCCAGACGTCTGGAGGTGTGAGGCAACAGTTCTAATACGACATATGAATGGATAGTTTGCTAACGCCTTCATTCCGGTAAAATATATCTGCATATATCACAATAGGATTATCATAAAGGAGAGAAAATTAAGATTATTTTTTTTCAAAGTGTAACAATAAAAAGGTTGACCCCATGAAAAAACACAAATATGCCTCCGGGACCTTTTAAAAAGAATTAAGGGAAATACATTAGGCAAATAATTGTGCCCTAAACCATTGCCTTCATGTTCATGAGCTATTTATGCAATGTCTCACATCTGGCCAAGAAACCACAAAGCAACCGAATGTTTAATTATTTATAACTCTCTTTAAATATTTTTTTTAAAAGGACATGATTATTACAAGCTTCACGCAAAAGAGATTCAAACCCCCTTAAGCTAAAACTGCTTTTGTGCACTTTAACCTCAAAGTCACTGAAATGCAGAGCCAGGGGTGTTCAAATCATAAATTCATTAGCGAGTGAAAGCTTTAATGTGCTGCCCTTGTGCTCTCGTGTCTGCCTGGAAACCTAATTGACTAGAAAAATGGTAGCTACCATAATGGAATAAAGCATGGTGAGCTACTGGAGCTGACTGGCTAAGTTCATTAATACAGACACGTAATACAGAATACAAATCAAAGTTAAATTGGGATGACGGTGAAGACAGTTATCATTATTTTATTAGAAATAGATTAATTTATTAATTAATCAGATTAAATATAATAATTTATTAATGAATCTGATTAATTTGATAAAATGTATTAGAAAGTCACTATTAAGTTGAAGTTTTTTCTTCTTCTGGTTGTTGAACAAGAAAATAGTAATAATAATAATAATAATAATAATAATAATAATAATTAAAAAAAAAAAACTTGTCCAAATATTTTCTGATTGTCATATCGCAAATGGAACTTGTCTTATTATTAACTATTGTCTTACACAGTACATCGTTATTCAAGTTTGCATAAGACTTAGCGGCCTCCAAAATATGTCTATTCAAAATGTTGTAGGTGAAATACCATTCAAATCCATCATTCAGGAATGCTTGGTTTTCTTCCTGTTTCACTCCTTTTCCAAATGCTCTGTTTCAGTGTCTGCATCTTTAAATAAACTTGCATGCTTGTTTGAGAAAGTGCATTTTTTTAAGCAATCAGAACAAAGATACTGGAAACGTCCATGTTCGGGGCCTTATCGAGCATTTTCCTTTTGTTTTCACTCACATTTTAGATGAACAAAATACATCAATAAAAACATACAGTATTTTCACAAGTTTTAATTTACAATGACGCCATCAATACAGCTAAGCCCTGATGAAGGATAGGTTAATCATTAGCTGATTAACTGCTAGAGATTTCCTGCTTACCTTCTACCCGCTAGTCTAGTCTTATAAAGATCTTTTTATAAAGATCTATCTTCTAAAAATGACAGAGAGAGAACAGCAGCGCTAGGACAAAACTAAGCAGGGCTCAGCATTGAGCCGTGGAAGGATTTCTTGATACTGTATATGAGGTGTAAGGGAGAAAATCTGATTTGCTTGCTTGTTTGTTTTATTTTCTTTTTTCTAGGGTTGTCAATAATAACATGTTAATGCATGTGCTTAATCTAGAAATTTTAACGTATTAAAAATTTTTTTTTTGGCAAATTAATCATATGACCAAATTTGACCCTAATCGCTACCCATAAGCAGCGCGGATAGCCGGATGTGTGTGATAATTGTACGTTTTAAATGGTATGGATAATAAGATGACTGAGGAAACATCACTGGTGTGCTGAATGGCAAATTTCATTATAAAAAGCTTCTAGATGGAAGTTAGGATAGAACTAAAGTTGTGTGCTCGAGCTACCTTCAAGTGGAACCATTTTTACAAGAATACATTAATTGTAACGTGTCGGAGTGTTGACTCAGACGGCAAAGGCTCTACACGGTTGGTTTTTGGATCTGAGAATCCGGGTTCGAGACCCGTCAACAGAGGGCTGCCACGCCACATACTGTACTACCCAGCCACAGCATGCAGTGCTGGTCTCATTTGAGAGATTTTAGTTTAACATTTGTTAAATGTTAATGTTTGAGATATTATAAAACTGCATAATCTGTTTCCTCTAACCAGTTTGTCATGCATTTCTTTATTCCAACATTGCACGTTTATAATACAAGTAAATCTTGAGTATTTTAAAATTGTGATTAATCGTGATTAATAACAGTCTATTACTGTGATTAACTAGATTAAAAATTTTAATTGATTGACTGCAATACTTTTTCCCTTATGTTTTTGTGTGTTCACATAGACCTGGAGAAGGTCTACAATGACTAATATGTCCCCTTTAACACTATAAAAGGGCTTCTTTATAATCTTGAAACAAGTTGCTGAAATGTTTGTCACCCTATTAGGTAAGACTCCAGTTTAAGATCTAGAATCTGATTTCAGCTCAGAGGTTAAAGACCTGTTCTCTGGCGCGGTAAAAGGAAACAACCCGTCAATCTCTAAACCTCCTCGTTATAAATTGACTGTTATACTGACAAAAAAAATTAGGTCTGTGCCCCATTTGGAAGTGCACTCTTTCTTGCGTTGTTGTGGTGAATAAAGAAGTTTACGGAGGCACATTAAGATGCACATTAAGAGCACCCGGCTCAGTTACCGACAACAGATAGCAGCCTTGAGCTGTGGCAGATGATAAATTAACTTCCCTGGACCCGGGAGAAAACTGCCAAGAGGCAATACATCTCTGTAGTTCTTCTCACAAGGTTGCAGTCAGACACCATGGCGCAACTGCTCGATGTCCTTTTGTGAAATCGCGCTATGACTGAGATGTAACGAGAAGCAAGACTATTTGTATCTCTGCAGTAGCGTCTGCTCTGCTGCATATTTCCGCACACCTGCTTATCTTATCGCTTTGCCGAATGTTACTTATTAGTCACGTGAAGCGCCTCCTCTGCTGATAAACAAAGCAATCACTCCAGAAGAACTATTCACACATATCCGGTGCCATCGCTATCAAACATACAGATCTTAAAAACGAGGCAGGTGTATGTAGTGCAAATGCACATTGCATTCTTGACGGTTGATCTTTGATTGGCAGATGAGCGCCACGATCTGTCCGCACCCCCGCGCTCTTAAGATAATAACTTCTCCCACACACCAACTCGGAGTGCATATGCATATCTGTGCGCAGTGCAGACTTTATACCCTGATTCATCGAGTCCTCCCTACCTCTTTTATTCACCATATAGGATATTGACTTTTTCTTTAAACATTTCTTGCAGTTCTTCACTGAAGAAGGTCTTCTACGGAATGCTTCTTCTAAACCATTCCTTT
>JAQMYL010000010.1:7066255-7082459 GCA_030014365.1 Clarias pachynema | reverse complement strand
AATAATGCACAACTTCTGGCCAATCAAATCTGAGCATTCAGTCAGGGTGGAACAGGAAATCTCTCATGTTATATTCTCGATATACACTGTACAGTTTAAAAAAAAATAAAATAAAAACTCCAGATTCACTTTCAGTGTCCTGCTTCTCTCAAAGTGTTCCATCGATTTAAAAACAAACGAACAAACACAAAGAAAACAGCTTTTACGATGTGTTGTGTTACTTCTGTTTGTAGTTGGATGGGCTACTCCCAAAGTTTCTAGACTCCCCAAGCTCGAGCCTCTTGGAGATACAAGGCGTTCTGGTAACTCTTCATTTAATAATCCCACCACTTCACAGTTTGCATGTTGTCACCATGAACTTCCACATCGTTTCCCAACATCACACACACATCACACACACTCTCACAGAGCATGCTTCACCCCGCGGAGACTCTGTACCTCAACGTGCATGCTCATGACTCAGGAAATGATCTGTCCATCTCTTCTCTTCTACAACATCTCCAGTACTAATCTCTCTTTATTACCATGAAATAATCCAGGACTTTTCTAAGATGTAGGTCCTGTAGGTTTGTGGTTTAACCCGCATTGCATGACTTTGAATGCAGGTCAAGGCAACTGGACTTTACACTTTCAATACGTAAGGAAGAATCTTCTCCCTTAAAAAAAAAAAAAAAAAAAGACAACTTGCAACGAACAAAAAGTTGAAAATGATACAGTACGAAAGTCTTGATCCACTCCTCGTGTCTTCATATGTGCTTCCGAAGAGCCAGACTTTCTCATATTTTATTGTATTTATTTTTTTTGGTGTAGTCTCGAGGAAGATTTTATTTATGAACCAGGTGTAGATGAAGACGGATGATCAGGCCGGTGATTAGTTTACTGGTGATGCTGAATGTTTCAATAGGAGAAGATCAACAGACGAGAGGGGAAACGAAGCCGCTGCGAAGGTTGATACATAAACAACCAATTTTTAAATTGTATCTTTAGGCACTTTGCAACCTGTCGCAGGAAAACATTTGTTTAATTTGATCTACATCATTTAATTTAATTTAATGTGAAGAAATCTGGGGTGGCTTTATTAAAAAAAAAAAAGTAGCAGCACTCACAAAACGAAATCACAGAAAGCTATTAAAGAGTGTTTAAAAAGTATTAAAAAAAAACAAACAGTGAATGTATTTTCTAAAGTCTTAAATGACTTTTTAAATTTTATTTAATATTATTTCGACCCTTGTATATACTTACTTGAAATACTTTTTTAAATTTTTTTTTTAATTATTATTTGAATTTCAGCACATAAGAGGGTCCAGTTGTCTTGGCTTTTATTACTTTAGTGGAAGTAATCAGCGGAAATGATCTGGATGATTAAAAAAATCTTCATTAACATCTAACAGCAGCGCTGTGTTGAGTTTGTTTTCCATCCGAGACATTCGATCCTTTTCAGTAACACTGCTGGAGATTTAACACTTCATTGTACACTGTGTTCGGTTAACGCTGAATCAAAGGTGAAATGTGATTTGCTGGTTTTGACTTTTAAGGTGCAGTTTGTAATGTTGTAAGAAGTATTTCTAGGTTTGTGTTTCTTCCAAAAGTGAAAACGAGTCTTCTTGAAGTTGACTTTTAACACACAGGAAGTGAATGGCAATCGCAGTTTGCTTCATAAGGAAAACAAAAAACATTACAAACTGCTCCTTTAATAGCGTGGCTCTCACTAAAGTTTCTTCCGTGGTTCTTTCCTATTGGCAGATTTCTATGGCAAGCCCCTCCCACCCGTAGCAATTAGACAGAGACCAAACGGCGAAACTCATGATGTCATTTCCTAGCCCCTCCTTCTCTTTCCTGTCATACGGTTAGAGATGATTCATCTCCACCAATCACTGTCTTTTTTTTCTTTTCTTTCATTTCTCTCATCTCCAAGCCCGTGCTGTGTAAATACAGAACAATCACCAGCGACGCCAGCGACAGCAAGAGGAACCAATCAGCCTGCTCAGAGGGATCATGTGACCAGCCAAGGGCTCGAATTCCACAGAGACTCTCAGTGATTTTCAGTTTAAACCCTCAGCAGTGACTGAATTCAGATCTACAGTATATATATAAAAAAAATAGATCTTTTATTTTTCCACCAAACAAAGAATAATGGCAAATAGTACGATTATAATGTTCATCGAATTGTTTTATGTGTAAATCTTTATTTTTAGAATCACATATATAACTGTGAACTGCTTTATATATAAAAACAACAACAGATATTAGTGTATATAAAATAACGCTACAACTGTGCTAAACAGACGCTGGTGAAGAAATCGCTCTCACAAGCTTCAAACACCGTGAAGGCTCGTGCATGAGCATGTAATGAAGACTTGAACTGGTATACAAACCGCTCATGTCTTTTTTTTTTTTCTTTTTTTTTTTACACAGATGTAGTACACAAGTAAAAGCTGGCCAGCAGTTAACCACACAATTTATGATAAAAGGAAAGGTTCACCCTGAACATCTGGCATAGGAAATAAATCCTTAGAATTAATCTCTGACTTACGCTTGCCTCATACAGCTGCATTGCATTCTGGGCCTTTCTGAGTTCAGGCTTTTGCACCGTCATCTCTACAACTTCAATCCCCATGAAGTTCTCATTTATAAATATCATGCACCTCAAAAGGGTGAGTGAGAAAAGAAGTGTTTGATTTTTTTTTTAGACCTGAAACTAATCCCTTTATGTTTGAAGTACGTGAAGATTCTCCAATTGAAACTGTGCAGAATTCTATGACATCAAGGCAGCACATAACAAACACTAACTTCTCAGAGAAAGAAGAAAAATGCAGAAACGATCAACACGCAGCCTTATTACATTACAATTTATATTTCTAAATTAAACAGCTAAACATGTTTAATGCTGTTCAGCGTGGACTTTTCCTTTAATGTGACTATTTTCCCAATGGGAAACACAGCAGAATTTTTAAACGAGTGCACCACGAAGCATTTCATCATCACTGGTTTATAGACACTTTATCAATCATGTATTTTAGTTGTTTTGAGGCATGTACAGACTACAGCATAGTGCTATGTTTTTATTTTTATTTTTTTTATCCAGTTGTAGCAGTTGCGACTGTTACTGATTAAAACTATTATTTAAATCCTGTTTTGTTGTGCAGAAACACATTTCCCAAAGCACCAAATGTCAAATTAAGCTGGAACATTAGCCACACACTACATTAAGTTTTTTTTTAATTATTATTATTTTTAAATTAGCCCTGTGCGGCCCTCATGTTTTTGCTAACATGTATGATTTTATATATAACACTCCTTGTTGATTTTTTTTTTTCCTTTCCAGAATTGTATTGTATTCCATTTCAAATACATAACTTTTTCTTTTCTTTTTCTCTAATATCACATTCTCCTACTGTTTTGTTACATGCACTTTTTATCCATCTTGTTTTAATATGAATGCAATTAAATGCATAAATATTTTTTATCCATTTGGTGTCCAGTTTAATAGTGATTCTCTTCAAAAGTTGCTTGAAAGGCAACTCGAGGGTTGAAGGGGACCTACTGTATTATGCACAATTATCCAGTGTGGAAACAAACAAACAAAAAGATTTTTTTTTTTTAAAGTAAAAATTCACTACTTTTTGTCCCTTTTACATTTTCTTTTTGTTGACTGGGACATTAGCAGGGAAATTAGACAAGCACCCTCAAGTGTGACGTCATATAAGAACATCCTCTCTGCTGCATTACTGTCAGAAACACCAGATCCGTTTTGTGACATCACATTGCCAAGTCAAACTCTGGTGTCTAGCATAACATGCCAAAATTTCAGTATCGCTCACTATTGGACAACCAAATGCCTGACCAATGGGATTAGTGTAAGCTTGTTCAAGGTCATTTAATCAACAAAGAAAAGTTTTTATTATAATATATAATAATTTATATCATAGTTAAATTTCATAGCCAGTGTGATTTTTTATTATTATTATTTTTTTAAATATACAGGTAGTCCCCGACTTACGAACATTTGAGTTATGAATTTCTGCAGATCCGAACGGATTCCAGTTTTACTTCCGTTTCAATCACGGAAGTAGCTTACGTTTATTGTACAAAAAATAGACACTTCAGATACCAGTTACAGAGTGGTAGATACCAATATTTACAATTATATACAATATTTTCAGTGTTTAAGTGAAGGTAAAAAAAAGTCCGGTATATTGTGTGTCTGTGGGGGTGCGGGAGAAATGAGTCAACCTTATCGGTTTCAATGAATCAGGCCGGGAGCACGATGATAGAAAATGTCTGTCCTGTAAGGCTGTCCTGATGGTGAATAATCCTAATTTTGAAAAATCCTCAACTAGACAACTATACAGTCCTATACAGTGGAAAAAAGCTCTGAGACAAAATGGCATCCGGGATTCCCCTTTGCGACAACACTGTTACATTTCACTGAGATTAATTTCCTTAGGTGAGAGTATGGTTTTTGGAGACATGATGGCAGTGTGGAGAAAGGGGACGAATTTAGTCAAGTGGATTGGTACAGTATGCGTTACACTGTATATTAATGACAAAAGTGTATAAGACTCAGTTTGTCGGACTTAAGAACAAATCAGACTTACAAACGTGCTCCTGGAACGGAACTCGTTTATAAGTCGAGGACTACCTGCGTTGTATTTTTTTTTTTTTAAATATATGTTCTTTAATTCATTGGAGTCGCAACAATCCGGCAGGTTACAATTCCAGTGTGTAGCGCTGTTTTATGCAGTTATCCAGTTTGGCAATCACGTAGTAGCTCTGCAATGCATTCAATTACAAAGATACAGGTCAAGACGTTAAGCTAATATTCATATGAAACATCATGACATGAGTGTTGGTACCAGATGAACTGGTTCATTTATTTTAGAACCTCACACAAAACATGTCACACAGAATGGTGCAAAAGCATGCGTTGAGCTGCAAGCTGTGAGTAGAAATACTTTGTTGATGAGGAAGCTCCAAAGGAAATGGCCAGACTTGTTTAAAGCCACTAGGAAGGTTACAGTAACTCAATAATCACTCTGTACAACCGTGGTTAAGCATGTAAGTCTACATTGTAAAACTAATGACTTATGTTTCATTAGTGATTTAAAAAGTGGATGAACCTTAAGATATGTCTGGATGATGAATCACCCAAGTCTCATGCTTTTTCTCATTTCACGGATGACATCTTCAGAGGTTTTCTCGTCGAAGAGAACACTGACCGGACACTAAACTTCTTCGTTTAAGCTCGGGGTAGTGCTCTATTCAGTGTTTTCAGCAGTCAGCTCCTCTGCAGGGTAAAACTTAAAAAATAAAATAAAAAAATGTAAATGCATGTGTAATTATGGTACAGATGAGTATGCATTGTATTGTTACCCTCGATAACCCAAGCATGAATTTTTTGTCTTCAAGGAAAATGTTTTAGATCTGCAACCACGGGTTTTCGGTGTGGACCCATGCACATTGCAGTATTTTTCTTTTTAAGCTAACACACTTACTTCAACTTCAGGGGGGAATGTTAAGTAGCTGATTAGATTAATCAGATGTATTGGGAGAAGGGAAAACACCTAAACATGCACGACAGGGGTGCAGGTACATGAGAAGGGTTGGAAACCTGTGACCTGCTGGATAACACTAAGGGGTTGATTAATCCTGTGTTTTGGGAAACAGGCTAAAATGTGGTAGCTGATGTAATGTTATGTAATTTAATGTAATGTAATAGCATAATGTGTGGTGATCAAGTTAGTTCATAGGATTAATTCATAATTCCTTGTGAATTCACTTACTTGATTGCTAACTTGCCCCACTGCATGTTACAAATGGTTTCTGAATTATTAAACAAATAATAATAATCTGCATCCCAAATTTTTATTTATTAACCATTAATTTTACAAATGTTTGCATTTCTGGTTAAACAATACATAATGAGATAGTGCATTAACATACTTTGTGCTACTTCGTCACATGACAATGCAGTAGTCATTAGTTTTCACCCCCTCTGAGCTTTGCTCTTCTATTACTGAAATACAAACAGCGAAAAATAGCTGTATCTTTCTTCAGCTTCTAAACTTTGTACTGCAAGTATGAAATCTCTATATTAATCATTAAGCTGTATCTTCTGTTTTTGATTATTGGATGTCCACAACATTTATTTTATTTTTACCTGCAAAGTGATATCACCTTCTCGTTGGTTCACGCTCCTCTCAAGGCAGCATAACACACTTGAAGGAAAGTGCTATCTACCTTCATCCACATGCATGAGCTGACAGACGCACGTGATCAGTTGTTGTGGCTGTCATTGACAGCGGAGAGAGACAGCATGGCTAGTTTTAGGAACATACAGAAATCTAAATTGATCACGTTTTGATCTAAGGCCGCTAAAGTGGGTCATATCAGATTCAGTAGAATTATCGAATATGAATTTGCTAGAGAGCATAAAGATTGGACTTTGGAGCAATGGAAAAAGGTCATGTGGTCTGATGAGTTCAGATTGAGCCTATTCCAGAGTGATGGACACGTCAAGGTAAGAAGGGAAGAGAAAGAAGCAATGCACCATCATGCATTGTGTCCACTGTACAAGCCTCTGGAGACAGTGTTATGATCTGGTGTTGCTTCAGTTGCTCAGGTCTAGACTCAGTAATGTTATGTGGCAAGAAAATGAAGTCAGCTGACGACCTGAATGTACAGAATGACATCTATGGAGTTTTTTCTTCCCTGATGGCATGGGTGTATTCCAGGACCAGACAGTAAGAGTGGTTCTGGGATTATTTTCACACATGAACTGGCCACCACATTGAGAGCTGTAATCCAAGGTCAAGGTGATGAGTCGTTTGAGATGTTTTGAGTGGCATGCGCGCTTCAAGAGCGGAAGAACTGCACTGGAAGATGATGAGATCAGGAAGACTTTAAATGAGCTTGACCACGGAAAATGTCAAACCATTGTGTCATACGGAACAGTCCAGGAAATCCTCATGTGTGATTTGAACATACACCGTGTTGCTGCCAAGTTTGTCCCCAGGCTGCTGAACCAGGAGCAGGAGGAACATCGTGTCGAAGTATGCCAAGAACTCCATGGATGACCTGTCCTTCATGGTGATGAAACTTGGGTGTATGGATACATCCCTGAGACGAAGCAACAGTCTTCACAGTGGAAGAGCCCATCATCTCCACAACCGAGAAAGGTAAGGCAGGTTGGTAGTTCGACTCATCGTCTTTTTCGACATTGTGCATCAGGAATTCGTGCTCCAGGGTGTGACTGTAAATAGCTAATTCTACTGAGGGAAATAATACAGCATATCTAGAAACTTTTTGATACTGTACATCTTGTGTTGCAGCAGATTTAGTAGTACCATCAAATATCAAATTGATGATTCACTTATACTGTAGCTAGTAACCTACAGTAGTAACCAGTGTAAGGATCTATCCAATGATGGAAACTTCAATGCACTTTTGTAAGTTGCTCTGGATAAGAGGTAAATGTAATGTAATACCTGTTTTTGTCTTTTTTTTTGTCTGGTGAGGACTAGCGGTGAAAGCGAGCGGATCTGTGGTGGGCGAATCTTGAAACTTTTTGATACCTTCTTTTATTGCAGCCGATTTAATCATATCATCACTCACTCACTCATCGTCTATACTGTACTGCTAAGTCCTCTATAATACAGTGTCGCGGGGGGCCTGGAGACTATTCCAGGAGACTAGGGCACGAGACGGGGGTACACTCTGCACAATTCGGGAAGACCAATTAGCATAATCTGCCTGTTTTCGGACTGTGGGAGGAAACCGGAGAACCCGGAGGAAACCCACCTTGCACAGGGAGAACATTTACACAGACCCCGAGGTGGGAATCGAACCCAAGGCGCAAGGCGACGGTGCTAACCACTAAGCCTCTCTGCCTCCCTAGTAGTATTATTGTATCGTAGTACATTTAGTGGTATCGTCAAATATTAAATTCTTGCATTAAAAAAATCGATATCGATATACCTTATTTAAAAAAAAAACAAAAAAAACCGGAACGAATAGTTCGACGACCCGCGTTTCTGGGGGTCACATTACGCGGACGGACCGATGTTTCACTATCGCTTGATGATGCTGCGTCAATGTTTTCATTACAATGTTTGTCAAAAATAAATGTATTGACCAGCAGTTATGTGATAAGTTTAGGCTTAAACAGTGTCCATGTCTCCGTCACGCCGGACCGGGTCAGGAGAGGACTTCACACCGGGGTTTGTTCCGGTTTAAACTCCAATTTAAACATGTTTTAACTTTAAAAAAATATATTAACCGCTCACGCGCTTGCGTTGTCATGGTAACAGTCTTTTTATTTAACGGTTTATTTTTTAAAGCTTCGGATTAATGAGGAGGAGGAGAAGAAGAAGAGCAGAGCCGAGAGGAAGGTGTGTGAGTCAGTACTGGAGCATTTTAACAAGCAGTACACACACGAACTGGGAGAAGAAGTCTGGCTTTCTGCAAGGTGAGTCTCCAGCCAGAGACCAGAACTCCATTGTTATTGAAGTGTATGTATTTGGATACAGTGTCACTGCAGGTTTGGGGCCAAATACTTTTGTTCATTCAGTGTATCTGGTAAGACAGTAGATCATGGGAATCACAGATACGATACATCACAGTGCTGATTATCACGATTTTATAATTGTCAGCTTATTACAATTTCATTACAATTTCACATAAAAAAAAATTATTAAATGCAGCCTTAATAATAATAATAATATTATTATTATTATTATTATTATTATTAATACATTTTATTTATAAGCGCCTTTCATAACACTCAAGGACCCTGTACAAAACAGTACAGTGCCTTCCCTATTCATTGGTAACATTTTTTATTTCTGTTTATATTTACCTTTAATTGTATTGAGCCTCTTTTTTAAACTTTTGCAACTGTTTGATCTTGGATATTTCACAAGTGTTTACACAATATTTATAGTTTATCTGTAAATTATATGACTTTGAACTCTTAATACATCTGAATTTTTATTTATTTATTTTTTTAAGCTAAGCACATACAATTCAGCCAACATAAAAGACATAAGGACTTCTGAAAAGAAATATCAAACGTTTTTACTGTTTTTCAAATTGCATTTGGTTGTGAGTATCATACGTTTTGTTGTTTTACCTCTATATGAAAAAAAATTAATAATAATTTCATTGCCCCTTCAAAGCCAAGCCATATTTTTTTTTGCTTCATTTTTTTGCAGCTCCACCTGACCACTGCAGGTTTTTCTTTTCTTTTTCATTT
This sequence comes from Clarias pachynema, assembly GCA_030014365.1. NCBI lineage: Eukaryota > Metazoa > Chordata > Actinopteri > Siluriformes > Clariidae > Clarias > Clarias pachynema. The sequence goes on along the minus strand of JAQMYL010000010.1, from coordinate 7,073,206 downwards.
TTTTTAAGCAATTAAACATTTTCCTGATCTCTGCATTTTTCCTCAAACTGACTTACATAAAATATTCATTCCCTTATCAGACTCTCCTTTTCCTTTTTAATACAAACCAGTGATGTGTATCTGCTGTCAATGAAAATGCACGAACACCTTCTAAGCGATCAGAACTAGCATTCGAAAATATAAAAACAGATCTTCCAACAATCGCGGAAATATTAATTATCATTTTTAGAATAGAATCATTTTAACTGATTCTTTTTGTGGTTGAATACTTGGACACTGAGCAAGCAGACAAAACCTAAACTAATCAAACATTCTAAACTACATGAAATAAATCCTGATGTTGGAACAAAACATACGTTTCCATTTAATAATTGTTGGGATCAAGTCATTTATACAGAACAGGACACTCAAAAGCTACACGCAATTTTTTTATTTATTTATTTTTTACAAACAATAGAAAATTCACCACAGTGTTCATCTGTCCATCAGACATATTTTATTTGACTGTAATTCTTTTACTCCTGTGAGGAACTTGTTTTATTCTGTTGACATTTTTGAAAAAAGTTTTTAAACGAGTAAAACCAAATTTTAAAATAATAATAATAATTCAGTTATTTGTCACATGTACCTTACAGCACTGTGAAAGTAATCCCTCAAAGGTTTAAAAGGTCCTTTAAAGTTTTAATCAGTAAGATTAACACACACATACACATAAGAGACATGAAGACCTAACCCTTGAAGAGAAGATAATAACTCACACAAATTCATCTACTAAAGGTTGTCAAGGGCTATAAGATTTTGTGTGTGTGTGTTTTTTTTTTTTTAAGGGAAATCCTGCTGAATCCTCACTGTTGGCAGTATGGTGTCCTACTGAATCGCTTCAGTGATCACCTGGATGTCAGGGCCGTCTTAAAATCCCTCGGCTATTACAGCCTTCTCTCTCAACCCGATCCTCCTAACACGCGGCCCCTCCGGTGTCTCATCCATGAAGATGCAGTGCGTCTGCCCACGCAAAGACACCGAGAGGGCTGGCTGAAGCAGTACTACCTGCTGAATGCTGCGTCCCTGCTGCCCGTGCTGGCTCTGGACGTGAAGGACGGAGAGAGAGTGCTGGATCTGTGCTCCGCTCCGGGAGGGAAAGCCCTTGCTGTACTGCAAACAGCAAACCCAGGTACAACACTGCTTAGTGATAGTGACAGTAATAATATAACCCTACTGTGGCTTGTTAATTATTTATTGTTGTATTTAACGTTTACATTTGTCTCATAATTGCATCTTATATATTTTATATAGTTTTTTTTAACCCGGATGATCATGTGACTCTCAGGGCTGCTGCATTGTAACGAAGTGGACAAGAGCAGGTACGCATGGCTGGTGAAGACTCTGGAATCGTACGTCCCTCACGCACTCAGAGACACCCTCACCGTGACCAACGAGGACGGCAGGGACATCGGGATCACGAAGCTCGAGATGTTCGACAAGGTACGAGACCCATGTTTGCTTAACAGCGTAAGGTTTTGCAATTGTTTGATCTTGGATATTTCACATATTTATAGTTTATCTGTAAATTATATGACTTTGACCTCTTAATACATCAGAATTGTTTTTTTTAAGCTGAACACATTTACAATTCAGTTAACATAAAAGACATAAGGACTTCTGAAAAGAAATATCGAACATTTTTACTGTTTTTCAAATTGCATTTGGTTATGAGTATCATAACTTTTGTTGTTTTACCTTTATATTAAAAAATAAAAATAATAAATAATAATTTCATTGCCCCTTCAAAGCCGAGCCATATATATTTTTGCTCCTCAGCTCCACCTGACCACTCCAGGTTTTTCTTTTTAAAAATTTTTTTTTAAAGCAATTAAACGTTTTCCTGATGTCTGCGTTATTCCTCGCACTGACTCAGTTATTTTTAAGAAGTAGTAGTAGTGTTGGCGAAATCTGCGCACACGCACACACACGCACACACACGCACACACACACACACACACACACACACACACACGTTTCCTCACACACAGAGACACTGGAGACGCCAACCATCCTTCAGGAGAAACACGCCAGTCATACAGCGTGACGGTTCTTTACACATCATGCTGAATCAGCCTTTTACTCTAACGGCTTAATGGGCTGTACATCATAAAGCAGCGCTCATGATTTTATTATTAGTTTATTGAACGACATGTCAGTGGTGTGGATCACTATCTGTCTACCATCTTCCTTCAACTACGCTGATATTTTAGTCATAGACTTGACAGTTAGATTTAGATTTATTTATTTATTTATTTTTAAATACTAATTATCTGGTTGGTACGTAACAAATATATAGATATATTATAAAATATATCTTAAAATTGAAAGTGACCAGGCTCCGGTATTTCTTGTTGCCAGTTTTTCATTCCATCATAATTTACAGTTCAGTAGATTAAAAATAAGTATAACAACGACGAAAATATATTTCGTTTAGTATCTTAAACTCTATGGAGTAAGAGAATCCCCCCCCCTAAGTAATAAAATAACGTTATTTTTTACATATTTTTTAATTTATTACCTTATTTATAAAATATAGTATATAAACAACTAAAGTCCTGTGTATTAAGTGAGCTCAATATATAATACAATTAACATAAAAAATTTAAGCAAGTAAAAAATAAGGTAAGTAAGTAATTATGTCATTTAATATGAAGTAAATAAAATCTATATGTAAAGTAGGTACAGTCAGCAAGTTATTATTTAAATAAATCTGGCCTGTTATTAAGTAAATATGTAATTAAACAAAGTATATACTGCTAGTACAGTCCAGTAATAAAGCGAGAAGTAACTTAAGGGATTTAAAGTCAAGTAAGTAAATACGCTTCCATAAAATCTTTTATTTTTTTTAGTTTAACATAATGTGTAAGTTCTGACATAGTATTGACTTTCAAAATGGGTATGATTGTCTTTACGGTGTTATAAGGAAATGAGTTTTTAAAAAAACACACTAGTGTTATAGAGTTTAAAGAGCATTTGAATTAATGCAAATAAATAAATAGCGAATTGAAACTCACTTTACCTAAAGGCTGCAAACACTGTGCATTACAGTGTCATAAATATCATTAACATCCCTAACAAGCTCATAAGCAGGAACTCAGTTTACCTAAGGCAAGTCAAGTAAGTAAATTTGTGAAATAGAAATATGTCAAGTCCATAAGTAGGTAAGAAAGAAAGAGGTAAAAGTTATATGTAAAGTAAGTAAATCCATAACTGAAGCAAGTAAAGTAAACTTTACTTAAGTAAATAAGAATGTAAAGTAAATATGTCTGGGGATCATGTTTAAAAGATACTAAAGTACATTATGGTACAAGATAATGTTGTGTGTACAGCTTAAATACTTCTATTATTTATTTCTTGTACTATATGTTTATTCTAATTATTATTCTATGTGTACAGATAGTAAATAAAATCTCTTGAATCTTGAAGTTGATAAGTAAAGTAAGAAAAGTAATGAAGCACGTAACATACCAAGGTATATAAAAGCAAATTACATATATACAATGTATACAATTACATAGATACAAAATCCATATTACAAAGTCCATATGTCATATTCGTAACATCCAAACCGAAAACCAAGTAACTTAAATCAGTTTAACCAGTCAAGGTTAATATATAAATGTCATAATGGAAAGCAAGTAACGTAAATTCATAACTAAAGCAAGTTAGTAACTTGACATTTAAATTAATTTAGCCAGTTGATTATGTAAATATTTAATTAAAGAAAGTACTGTAGACAAATATGTAAAGTCTGCTAGTAATTAAGACGATGAGTAAGTTATTGAATAAGCATGTTAGTAAAAGTCATATGTAGATTAGATCAATTAATTACTAAATCAAGTACTGTAACAATAATTAGTTCAGCCAGTTCAGTAAGTAAGTATGTAAGTAAAAGTGCAGTTCATAAAGAAATAGTCCATAAGTAAAATATAAAAAGCCAATAAGTAATAAAGGAAGTAACACAGTAAGTTATAGTATATAAAAGTAAAGTATTATAAAGTCTATATGTAATGAAAGTATCATCCATAACTAAAGCAAGTGAAGTAAGTACTGTAACTTCAGTGATTAACATAAATTTTGGCGGACGAATAGGTTAATATGTAGCAATTAAGTAAATAGACGTCATATACAATGAACGTATAGTAGGTAAATATAAAGTAAAATAAGTAAATAAATAAAAAAGTAATTTAAATCCATTAGTAAATTAAGTAAATAAATAAAAAAGTAATTTAAATCCATTAGTAAATTAAGTGAGTATAATAATCCAGGTTAAATGTAAGTAACATCCACACTGAGGTAAAGACCACAAATAAAGTGTCTCGAATATGTAACTTAGCAAGTAAGACCATAAGTACAAAACGTGTACAAGTCAATAAGTAAAGATGTTGTTAGTTACAAGTTAAGTCTAGAAGTATGTTGTAAAGTTTGTAAGTAAATTAAGTTAAGCTCATTGTTAAGTGAAAAAAATCATTTGATATATGTTTGTTTTTATATTTAATTTTATCTATAATTATATCTATATATCTATTGTATATATGCAGATAGTGGGTTAATACAATAAACCTATATGTATAGTTGATATATTAACATTTACGTTTTGTCTGGTTTGTTGTTCTGTGTAAAAGTAGCTTAGCTATAGTAATAATACATTTTTATGGAAGAAGCTTTAAAGTATTTAAATTATTTATGCTAATAATCTTTAAAGCACGAGGCAAGTAAAAAAATACACATATTAGAAATGATCTAAAGCAGTAATATAGTATGGTGTAGTGCACCGCTTTATTCACTAGGTGGAAGCGTTGGCATTTTGCATGATGTGTCATCCGTCTAGAGGGAAACGCCGGGCCATCTTCATCAGTCACTCTGACAAAAGCCAGGAAGTGAAGCAGAATTACCCTCACCTGTCAGAAGCAGGCACTTTTCCCCAGCCTGCATGTACGATTTCTCTCAGGACGACTCCACCACTTCATCCTGACTCATTTGAACAGAACTATGATTTCATTGCAATGATGTGCTTCATCATGGCTTTTTTTTTCTTCTTCTCCCCCACTCTGGAGCATTATTTTGTATCGTCATGCACTCTGGGGAATGTTGCCTTGAGAGTGGCTCTCTAGTGCGAGCCGTGTAGGCAATGGAATTGTGACGGAGTGGAATTATGGGGGAATTAAGCTGGCGCGCGTGCAGCCAGACGCTCGAGTCTCTGTTCATCAAGACTCTCACAGTGAGCCGACTCTAATGAGGAGCGAAAACCTTAATCTCTGAGAGAAGCTTAGCTGGAGCAAGTAGACAGCGAGAGAGAGAGAGAGAGAGAGGAAAGTAAATAAAACTGTCATGCTGTTTTAAATATTGAAGCCTAATTAAGAAATTTATACACACTATTTTTTCAGCGCATCTTTTTTTTGTTTATTTATTTATTTATTTATTCATTTATGTATGTTTTGTTATCTTCTCTGCTTTATTTTTTTTAATTGCCAAACTCCGCTGTAACTCAGGTGTGTCCTCCATCTGCTAATTTCAGATGTTCGCTTTCTTTCAACTCCCTCATGAGTGCTGTGTGTTTGTCATTTTGAGCTGTGTGTGTGTGTGTGTGTGTGTGTGTGTGTGTGTGTGAGAGTTTCCTTGCGGGCTTTAGCGTAGCAGAGGCTCACATCCTCCGTTTCCCTTCACAGCGTGCTGCCACTCGACTCCCGTCGCTATTCCCATCAGGCGCGTGGAATATTTTCCCCCTCATTTTCCTCTCGCTAAGATTCACACACGTTCCCTGGTGCGCTTCTGTGTGTCTGTCCCTTGTGTCAGGTGCTAGTAGATGCCCCATGCTCCAACGACCGCAGTTGGCTGTTTAGCCCCGGAGCCCAGCAGGGGGAGCTGCGGCTGAGAGAGCGCGCTGAACTACCTCAGCTACAAAAGGAGCTCATCCGGTGAGTGTCTTAGACAAGCCTTAACTCTGATCTGCACAAAATACACGAACGCTCCAACCTAAGGGTGGCGTACAGAGGCTGTATAAACACTCACTGACAACTGACAGAAATCTACATTAGATGTTATGAAGGCTTCTGTTTTCCTCCCCAACAGATATCAGATTTCATAAAAATCTTTTTTCATTTTAACATATTATGTAAGTCAAGACATAGATCAGACTTACAATATGTGCACGATTGTGCTTATGGTGTTTCGACACTACCACTAACCGAGTGTTATTAATAATGAATGGAAATGAAATTGAAAAGTAGTTGAAGATCTGAACAACCTCATAGAAAAAAGAATAATAATAAAAAAATCAATCCCAAGTAGATTTTCTCTCAGATGTGAAGTAATTGGATCTCGCTCTTGTGCCAAACTATCTACAAGGGAACATTTACTTTCGTCATGTGACTTTTCATAGGGAAATTGAACAAGTATACTTAAATAATGCTGGTTGATGCAGCTTACGTGTCAAAATATACAATTAGTATGTATGTAAATGGGACGGGTATCACCGAGGATCACCCGATACGATATTATCACGATACCCAGGTGCCGATTCTACACGATTTTATAAATATTCAGATTCAAATTAAAAATGTTATAAGAGTTTGTTAGAATTCTAAAAAAATTTAGGAAATAATTTTCCCCAAAATATTATGTACAGATAGTTCCATTCCGGGAGCACATTCATAAGTCTGATTTGTTCATAAGTCCGACAAAGTGAGTCTTATGCGCCTTTGACGCGAACGTACGATGTAAATCATACCAATCCACTTGACTTAATCTACATCTGCTTTCCGCACACCGGCATCATGTGGGCAAAAACCGTAACCGCGTCTAAGAAAATGAATCTCACACAAATGTCAAATGTAGCAGTGTTGCGATTTTAAATCGCGAGAAGAATCCCGGACGCCATTTTGTCTCAGAGCTGTTTTCCACCGTATT
>JAQMYL010000010.1:7017419-7042770 GCA_030014365.1 Clarias pachynema | reverse complement strand
TTTATTTATTTATTTATTTATTTATTTTTACTAGTGTAGCCCTAATTACTTAATGCAAAAGAGACAGTTGTTTGCATGCAATTTATGGAAACACTTATCTTGGGATGCTGGGACGGATAGTAATTCAGAAAATTAACTTTACATCCAGTAATCCAACAGTTATGTGCATCTGACCTGCTTTAAGCATTCATTTATAACTTGGGTTCTTTGGTGTGATTAAATACAAGGGGAATAAAAAGCCCCATTGGATTCTTTCTGCCTATTACACTGCTCAGAACTCATTACCAAATAGAGACCCTTCATCCTTTAAATGCTTTTTTTAATCCGTGATTCTAAGCTACACTGCATAGCTTTCAAGGTAACGCATTCATTTCCTGTCAACTTGATTCTCCGAGTTGCTTTATTATTAAGACATTTTATTCGATTCCTGTTTTCCAAACTGCCATTTTTTTATCATGTGATCTTTAGCCATAATTTGAAGCTAGGATATTTTAACTCCGGCAGAAAAGAGTTAGCACTGCCACTACTAGGTTTGATTACCGCCGCAGGTCTGTGTGCGTGGAGTTTGTATGTTCTCCCTGTGCTTGATGGGTTTCCTCCGGGTACCCAGGTTTCCTTCAACAGTGTAAAGACATGCACATTAGGCTAATTGGCGTTCCGGAATTGCCCGGAGTGTGTGAAGGAATGTCTGAGTGTGTGTGTGTGGCCTGCGATGGATTGGCACCCCATTCAGGATGTACCCCACCTTGTGTCCAGGGATAGGCTCCAGTCCCTCTGCGACCCTAAAGCAGTATAGACGATGAGTGAGAGGGAGTGAGTATATGGTCATGTGCAGGAGAAATCATTCAAACTTTTTAAGAAACGTTCATGGCTTTTACGTTCTTGGCATCATTTGTACTGACTTGGCTCCCTTTCCTTCTGGTTATAGTGCATTTGATGGTTGAAATGAAATTTGTTGTGAGGAAATCCATGTTGTTCGGTATGAAACCACGGGTATGAAGACACCAGTTTCTTTGCATGTGCCTGGGTATGTCTCTGAGGTAATCCTCATCCTAAAGCTCTCCAGGCCATAGCAGTTTCTCCAGGCAACAGAAACCACTTATCGCGCAATCCAAAGAGAAATAGCAGATCTATAATTCATGAAGGCCATAGACTCTGACTTGTGTAGTAAGACTGACTGATTTATCCATTTCTGAAATGTCCGCATGAGCGCTGCTCTAATAGGGACTTAAATATCTTTCAGCAGAGATCTTGGTCGAGACGCAGAAATTACGAGTTTGCCCTTCAAGACATGTACACTAAATGTGGAGTTCGATCCATGAAAGGTGTGTGAACATGACAGGAATGGATATAACAAGACTGCAAGGAACAATGATATAACATGCACAACATAACATGGATATACATGTAAAATGCTTCATTAATTATCATCAACATGCTCGCAATTCTTTAGATAATAACTACGACCAACACACTAAAGCTTTCTGTCTCTTGTTTTTTCTTTCTTTTCTTTCTTTCTTTTCGTGTCACCATAAATGCCACTATAAATGTCAAACGAGAGAGGATTGAACTCTCAGGGGTAATGGTGTGCGAAGAAGAGAGGGAATCCCTCCAGTATAAGAAGCTTCCATTTCTGGATCACTTTGATGCTCATGCAATCTCACAAAATGGGACAGTGCTTTACCGGTGTCCATTCAAAACAACAACAGATATTGCGTCCTCTCAAGTAATCGTTTGACGTTGGCCTTTCCGTTCCCTTCCATTCATATTTAAAGCAGCAGAACGCCGGGGTAACTGCTCGTCCTCCCCCCCCCCCCCCCCTTTTTATTATGGTCCATTACAGCATTATCGAGAGACAAACTAAATTCCAAGTGGCATCAAATCAACATTTATGTGCTTGAACCCTCTTTTATTTTATTTTATTTTATTTTTTTGGGAAGTCAGCCATTTTGTTGACCCCTGTGTGAACCCTGTGCTTGTCAGTTTTAAGAAGATAAAAATGTCCCTGAGCGTGTGAGCTCTGCAGCTTTCCCAACCCACTTCAAACGGGAAAATATAGGCCTGCTTTGCATAATCAGGTGGAGACAGAAATTAAAATACAGAGCTTCGGAATGCTACAATCCCCACATATCTCTCCGCTTAGCCACAGGGCTGTGTGTGTCTGTGCGCCTGGTTCAAGCTCTATCAACACATGTGATTTGGCGGATTAACTGAGGAATGTTTGAGGAAACAGACTCGTATCCAGGCTCATTTTACCTCTGCATAAATCAAACCCTGGTGGGATAAACCTGAGAGATAGAGACAGAGACAGAGAGAGACCTTATAAATAGACATGTGTTTTGAACATATTACCGCAATATCTGGCCTAAGCATAAACCTTTAGCATAACACTTTCTTTAATGAGTATAAAACACCACAGGTTGTACTGTTTTAGGGAAACAACCAATGACGATGTGGTGTGCATTACTGTTACTACCACGTACTTGATTACTTTCCAATAACAGCATGTCCCAAAGTGTGTTATCCCAATATTATAGCAGGCTGACAAACAAATATGTACTCAGTGATTTCCCAAATAATTTTATCTATTTAATCTATTTATAGGTAAATCTAGTGTGTATAATACCTACAAAACAAGTAAATAAATAAATATAAAAAAACACAACTTGGTTTTCGAGAAAAGTATTTACTGGATAGAACAAACTTTTTGAACTTTTTTACCTTAGTTACAAAGAGCTGACACTAGAGACTCTTTCCAAAAGTGTTCTTTATTAAATATGCACAGCTGGCACAGTGGCTTGATGGTTATCACTGTTGTCCTATGCCTCCAGGGTCGGGGTTCGATTCCCTCCTTGGGTCACATGAGGTTTGCATGTTCTCCCCATGCTTGGTGGGTTTCCTCCCACAGTCCAAAGACGTGCAGATTAGGTTAATTAGCGTTCCCAAATTCACTTGTAGTGTGTGAATGTGAGAGCGTTTGCCCTGGACTGGCACCTCATCCAGGGTGTCATACCCGGCCTCATGCCCTAAGTCTCCTGAGATAGGATCCCAGTGTGAGTGAGTGAGTAAATATTAACATGTAAAAAAATATTTCATTGTTATGTGACCCATAAACTAACTATAACCTGATGTAAAAAAGGATGATGTACTGTACTTGCAAAGAAAGAAAAAACAAACAAACCAAAAACGTGTGGCATTCAAAGAATAAAACACTTTGCCTCAGGTTGCATTATTGAAGCATGGCTCAAAGTATTCTATTCCATCTTTGATTATTTTCCCAATAACAGCACACCCCATTACGATTTATTCCTTATTACAATCTATCCTCTGGAATGAGTTTCCTCAGTCACTGATTTCTCTTTTTCTTTTTTTCCCCCAGTAATTCTAAAAAAAATAAACCCAGTTTGGAGTTCATCATTTTTTCTTATTTAATTCGTAGTATAGCTGAAGCAGTTGTGTTTTTGTTATGGTTATTTTATTTTATAGAGGATTAGTGTAAGTACCTGTCATTGACGCGCAACGCGTTTGTAGAAATAGTTAAAAGGTTAACGCTAAAAATAAGCTGATCAGCTTTAATATAATCAGTGATATTATTATTTCATGTTGAAGCCCACCTACAGCACATGTCTGCCTGCAACAAAGATGAACCCCTTCATTCTTTTAAACTGGAATTTCACCAAATTTTATTTGGTATGACAACAAATTGGTGGCTAAATATTATGAAATGTATCTAGTTTCCTAGTAAGATTTTAAGTCTACTTCCATTTCATCTTATTACAATCAAAGGGAAAATGGGGATACAGAAAAGTTGATGTTTACACCTTGTTACTAAGTTGTACTTCTTTCATCATCAGCCAAATACACCCCCTGTTCGGTAATCGGAAAGAGAATCACAGATGAGAAATCGAAAAAGTAGATCAGATGAAGATGAAGTTTTGTTTTAAAATGACTCCAGCGCGTTAAAATTCACTTGCACCACTTCAGTGCGGTCATTTCAACAAAAGTGAAAATATGAACTAATCCTAGTAAAAAAAATTATGTTTAGCTTTTCTAATTAATATCTATTGGTGCAGGTGTTTGTTTACATGTACAGTAGCTTATTAGTGGTTTATTTTAAAGTAGATTATTAAATCCGGCACATAACTGTTCATAACATCACTTTTACTCAATATTTTGATTTCACTTATGATGCAGGTTAAACTTCAGGTGGATATCTAAGCACTACGAAAGTTTCATTAAATTCGGTCCAGACAGTTTTGCGTGATGCTGTGACAAAATCTGACTGGACAGACATACAGACATACAGACATATGGAAATTTTTCTGAGACTGGTTTCAGGTTCTCAGATGTAAGAAACGTAAAGATTTCATTGAAAGAGCGAGTTCTGACCGATGTACAGACAAAACCTCAGTTTTATTCATACAGATTTCTTTCCGTTGATGATTTTTGGACAGAACAGATAAAAAGACAATTAGCCTGTGAAGAGGCTGTATTAATACGTTACACTACACACAGGCTATTAAGTATGATATGACAAAAACATAAAATAGATTACCATATTAGCTAGCTGACCACCCTGCTATTAAACCTGAATAGATGTTGTGGAACATTGAACGAGAGAGAGAGAGAGAGAGAGAGAGAGAGAGAGATGTTCTCAACTCATAAGGCACACTTTTTTTAATTGCCAGGGCCATTATGTTAGAGTCAATGGGTGATGTGACCGTAGCTCAGAAAGGTTCACACTTTATTACGTAAACACGCTTTGAATTTAATTCGTTAGGCTTCAGGTATTTAAAAGCGCCCTATTAATCATGGGAGGACAGCGTAATCATGGCTGAGCATTAGAATGTTCAATTAATCTGAGCATCAGTGCATGCATGGATATGAATTTGGTATAGTTCTCCCCTCTCTCTCTCTTTCTTTCTCTCTCTCTCTCTCTCTCTCTCTATGACTAAATTATGAGTCCCATCAACTCCCGCAGACACACACAAAAAAAAATCCTATCTATCAGTTCTATTATTTCACACTCCATATTATTGACACCATTTCAAACTTTACAGGCAGCCTATGCTAATACCTTAGCCACGAACCTCCTGTCAAGCAAAACACATGCTAAGTGTAAATGTTTAAACTACTCTTTAAATAATTTAACGTAGAGACACATTAAGCTGTGTGAAAATCGGCAATACTTAATAAACCAGTTGTAAAGCTACTGTAGCGTAATTCCTTTTTACACCTACAGTAGAACAGCTTAGCCTCATTAGCTTTTTTTCTGAGGCACTCTCTGTTTGAACTTAATTAGCTCGCGTTATGGAGAAATAACAAACGTCTTCACTGAGGCCGGAGAGCTAAAGATATGAGAAAGCGGGAAATCCGTGAAAAAAAAAATTTGCTAGCATAAAATATTAGCCACGGAGCACCGCTAAGGGAAAGTGGCAGCCTGCTGACGAGCTAATGTTCACTGGAATAGATAGATAGATAGATAATAATACACATCTATAATGAGCCACAAGCCTTAAACTTTCACACCTCAGCTTAATTTTCAGCTGAAAGTTTGCGTTTGGGGCTTTTTTTTTTTTTTGCTTCAAGGTGAAGCCGCTCGCCCTCTTAGCATTTGATGACGAGCAGTGATGAGGTTTGTTTATGCTACACTGCTTGCCTTGCCTTGATTGCACTTAGATCAAGGTCTCTGTCTCCTCTATCAAGATTTCGAACACATGGGGTGCTTACTCAATGAGCACGACCACCGGTATTACTAAACGACGCTAATGCTAAGGAATTGCGATTAACCCTGTATTTTTGGAAAAAAACGCTTTGATACGGTAATATTGTCGAAATCCGATGTAGGTTTCACTCGGGAAGGTCTTATTCATCAGGGAGAGAGAGAGGAAGTCTGAGACAGAGAGAGGGAGGGAATGACTAATGAAGGATTTATGAAGTGTTTTATCTCAGGATTGATTTATCACCAAGTGCTCACTCTTTTGTGTGTGTGTGTGTGTGTGTGTGTGTGTGTGTGTGAGAGAGAGAGAAAGAGAGAGAGAGAGAGTGTGTGTGTTATTGGATAAACACTCTGCATTATAAATGCTTAATCATGTTTCACCAGAAAAATGAAAAGATTTATGAATTGGAAGACCTTGATCACTTTATATTTTTGAGCACTTCAACAAAACTGACTGGAAGAATGAAGGGAATATTTAACTTTTAAGGCTTTCCCCATGAAACGTAAAATTAAATATGGAATACAACACAATATGGCATGCTGATGATGGAAAATAATCAACAATGCAATGCAGAGTTACTGTTCCAACAGCACATCTCAGTGTTGAATTTTGTTTGATCCTATGGGTGTTTGCAAAAATACACTATAAGGAGAAAAGTATTTGACCAAACCTGTTAATTATTGAATTCAAGTGTTTCCATCAGGCCCCTTATCCCCAGTGAAGGGCAATCGTAATGCTTCAGCATACCAAGACATATTGAACGATGCATTGCTCCCAACTTTGTGGCAACAGTTTGGGGAAGACAACTTTTCTATTATAACATGACTGTGCACCAGTGCACAAAGCAAGGACTATAGCGGCATGGCTTGATGAGGTCGGAGAGGAAGAACTGGACTGACTAAACAACATACTAACACAATATTATTCATTTATCGTTTACTAGTCTTGAGTTGTGACTAAGGGTTTGGGGGAGGTCCAAATGATTTTTACGTTTCAAAGTGGGCCAAAGTGGGAATACCTGCTATACAATATACAAGAATAAGTTAAAAATGATCCACACTCTGGTTATGTTAAAACTGTTCTGTTGGTCTTATCAGCGATTTCCGTTCAAGGCTACTCTCTCATCAGTTCATTCGTTACCATGGTAAGAGCAAAAATGTTTGCCCCACTTGTGATTAGCATGAAAGAAGGGCAGCGTGGAGTGATTTGTTTTCATGGTCTGAGGGTGTACTTGGTGCTGAAACAACTCACGGAAGAGCATAAACAGGAGAGTTTGGATATCTGTGAACAAAATTTTGGGCCGATACACTGAGGAAGGTGAAAGTTTCTTAAAGAGAATCATTACTGGTGACGAGACACGGATTCATCACTACGAGTCTGAGAGTAATCGGCAGAGTATGGAACGGAAACATCCTCAATGGCCAACCAAGAAAAAGCTCAAAAGTCAACCATCAGCTGGATTCTCAAGCACCTCCTTATAGTCCAGATTTCGCTCCATTGGACTTTTACCTGTTTGGTCCCCTGAAAGCAGCCCTATAAGGATGAAGATCCACTTCTGATGAAGAAATGAAGACATCAGTGCATTCGTGGCTCACAGCTCAGCCCAAAACATTTTTTAATGAGGAAATACGCAAATGTGTTGCCAGACGTATTGGACAAAGCGTATTAAAAAGTAAGGAGGTTAAAATTTTATTAAAACAAATTCTACAGCCACATTTTCGAAGCTAAGTACAGTATACTTTATGTAACTGTAAGGGTTGACAAGTTAATAAACAGGTGATTAGAAGGATGTTGCATCATCCACCTTGCATTTCTAGCTTAACACCCCCAAATATGAGTGAAATAGATTTTAAAAGTTTGATGGCCAGGCGCAGGTTTGGAGTACCGACTCTTAAAATGACATGGACCTTGGAGAATTGATTTTCCTGCACACGTGTGGGTGTTTTGGAGGGTACGAGCACTGCAGTGGTACAGGCCTGACTTATTATGAGGTGATTTCTTTAGCGCAGGTTTTTTTTTTTAGTTTGATTTAAAGAGCTGTTTGTGAGCTTGTCTGATTGTGTGTGTGTGTGTGTGTGTGTGTGTCTTTGTGTGTGGGTGGTGAGTTGAATGATTGTGTTATGTGGTAAGCTCATCTGCATGCTGGATGTCAGGTTAGATGAGTAACAGCGGCTTTAAATGGGATTATGTTTGTGCCTCAGAGACAAAGACGAGTAAACAAGGTATTGCAGTGTATATGGCTGTTTGCGTGTGCGTGTGTACATGCGAGAGACAGTCAGAGACGTTCTGAAAGCCACTGGCAGGACATGACATGACATGACAAGAGTCGCACATTTGAGTTTGCCCTTCTTACTTCTTATTCTTATGTGTATATGTGTGTGTGTGTGTGTGAGATTGAGACAGACAGAGAGCATAAATCCCACTTCACACATCATGCCAAACGATTTGAATATGTTTATTGGTGTGCGTTGGCATTCACTGAAATCCTTTATTTTAAATCCAACAATTTAGGTAGAAGGAGGAGAAAAGAAAATAACAATTTATGTAAATTGACATGAAGCTCAAAACAAAAAAAATCACATTAAATCGCTCCTGTTGACGCGAATATGAATTGAGCAAACTTTTGAATTAACTTGTATTGCAAGAAAATTGCATTTTAGATGTGAACATGAATAGAGACATCACACACTCACACTCATCGTCTATACCGATTTATCCTGTATACAGGGTCGCGGTGGGCCTGGAGCCTATCCCAGGAGACGTGGTACACCCTGGACAGGGTGCCAAACCACTGCAGAACACACACACACATACACACACTAATTCAGACACTATGGGAAATTTGGGAACGGGGAGAACATGCAAACTCCACGCACACAGACCCTGAAATGGGAATCGAACCTTTGACACTGATGGGCTGAAGGTACACTGAAGGTACTCCTATAGAGGTTTGTAATTCATTTTAACATTACAAGCTCAATATAAGTATGAGGTTAAGAAAAAAATAATGAGTTTTAATTAAAATAAATATAAATAAAATGTAACACTTTTGCCCCAGTCTTTTATTTCATTGATGTTTAAAGACTAGTACTTTGAAATGCTTCAAAAAGTGCTTCAAGGGTCAAAGGTCAGGAGAATGAGCAACCACTTCAACCAGCACCAGGTGAGTTTCCCTCCATGTGAAAAACGTCTATTTTGTCTTGTGGACTTGCATCTTTCAATTTTCCTGGCTGATAGCTAAAAAAAGACATTTATGTAATGAGATGTTGGTGTGGGTGCTGTTGCTGGATCTTGGCGGCCTTGGTTTAGTGGTTAGCCCAGTTGCCTTGCACCTCAAGCGTCCGCGTTCGATTCCCACCTGGGATTTGTGTGCATGGAGTTTGCGTGTTTGGTGAGCTTCCTCTGGTTTCCTCCCACAGTCCAAAGACATGCAGATTCGGCTAATTGGTGTTCCCAAATTCCCTGTAGTGTGTGTGTACCCTTTGATGGATTGGCACCCTATTCAGAGTGTATCCTAAGTCTCCTGGGATAGGCTCCAGGCCCCCTGTGACCATGTATACAGGATAAAGCGGTATAGACGATGAGTGAGTTGATGGATCTTTATTGGAAATGTTTTACTGGTTTTACTGGTATAACTAGTGTAATGTGCTATACCTACTGAAATATTTAGTTTTTTCATTCACAAAGAATTTTATTACAGAATAAAATACAGGAACATTATTTAAACATAATACAAATCCGAACATTGTTGACCAGAAGGTCAGTCTTGGTCCTGTGCATCTGCTGTCCCATCCTGCCTCTGTTTTTAAAAAGGCCCACAGTTTCACGCTTCGAGCCTAAAAATAATCAGCTTGGCATACGAGCCCTTCGGTAAATGAAGGCATAAATTACAGTGGGTGAATTTAATGTGTGACCTTCCAACTCCTCAACCAGTCCTTGACAGGATAGAAATCTGGAGTCTAGTTTAAGTGAGAGGAAGTGCATGCCCCCGTTCTCATTCAAATACAGTACGCGAATCTCTTCTCTCTTCCACTGTCAGACTATCCTTGGCCTACCTAAATGAGGCTCGGAAAAGTGTGATAAATGAACTCACGCTGCACGGCAGACACAAGTTGTGACTGGCATGAGCCAAAGGCAGGACGATAGTAATGGTGTAGAAACTTCTTTGGAAGGTCGCGGCGAAACCCTGGCGCTTAGAAACCCATCTCTTCTCTTGTCAAGTCGCATTTAACAGGCGTAAAAAATTGCATTGGAATCGTCGGACTCTATATTTAGAGTCCCACTTTCTCTCGGACCTTCGCGTTCCGATATTTCCTCGGGTTGGTCGACAGCTCGCTACCGTGACATGATTGATGGCCGACGCCACGCCTTCAAGGCCACCTGGCAAACATGCGCCGTCTGTATTCATCCATGTCAATCCACTATTGTGCACTCTTCCCTTCGGTCCAGACCTGGCATCAATTCGGCCTCAAGGACACGAGAATGTCGGCGGGGGCTCAGGACGTTCCTGCCCCACCACAGCTGCACAATAACCCAAACCTGAAGTGACAAATTGACTCTGAGGATGTAATGAGTCAACTGTGGCCTGACAAGAGTGAAGGAACCTTCATGATTTCCAGGAATAACATTAGAATGAACTTCACTTCCGAAGACACATGGTGAATGGTGGAAAATATAAATAACACTTTGATCTCAAGGGGATTAATCTTTATGTTGGTGTCTTCATTCAATGCCCTGAAACATTGATTAATAGTGTTCTTTGATTGATGCCTTTTTATTGCATCTACAATTTAGCAGTAAATTGCACATTTCTTTTCCGGTCACACTACTTACTACTGAACCTCATTTAGTGGAAAAGCCAGGAAATTGAAGGGGAAAGGTCACTGGATGTTTAAAAAAAAAAAAAAAAAACTCATTCACTACTGGTAGCGCTTACTTGTACTGATCAAATTAAATGTAGGGAAACTTCGACCTTTGAATTCATGGACCTTGGACCTGTGAGCCAATATTAAACAAGTGGCTGGAATTGTTGCTTCAGTGGTCAGTATATAATGGGTGACCTGCTTATAACAAGTAGACACACTAGACGTTTGCTTTTGTGTTTTCTTTAAAAAAAAAAAAAAAAAAAAAAACTGCTTTGTTCAACAGCATACACTGTTTTTTTTCCCTTACTTGCTAGGATGTTCTTCTCAGCAATGCTACCACCTGTGCCAATAAGAAGTCCCATTACTCATTATAGCCACAGTTTTATACTTTAACACAACAAACAACAGTGTCTAAACTTTGGTGCAACAATGAGGGAAAGGAGTAAGAATGTACTTTACACCATGTTGTGTTGGAGAAAAACTCTCTGTGGTATCTATAAATACCTGGCAATGGCCATGATCAAGAAGGTGAGTCACCCAAGGTGAGGCTCAGCCATTGCACTCCTTATGAATTTCCCACATGTGCGCATCTCTATAGCAAAATTTCTGACAGTAGGGGACTACGCTCACACACTTTCATGAACGTTTATTTATTTATTTATGAATTTATTCAATTCCCTTTGGGATCAATAAAGTATCTATCTATCTATCTATCTATCTACTGTATCTATCTATCTATCTATCTATCTATCTATCTAAAGATCACAATTATAAATTGTTCACATAATTTCTTTTTTGAACGATTTGCTACTCGTGTAGTGGTTAGCACTGTCGCCTTGCACCTCCAGGGTCCGGGTTTGATTCCCGGCCAGGTTCGATTCCTGTCTCTGTATGCATGGAGTTTGCATGTTCTCCTCATGCTTGGTGGGTTTCCTCCTGGTACTCCAGTTTCCTCCCACAGTCCGATGACTAGACGATGAGTGAGTGAGTGAGGGCTACTTGTTCACAACTTCCTCAGCTCTTTCTCTTTTTTCATCAATTTGATCACATCCCTCACTACATCTTTAAGATTTGACATTTGCATTAAGTCATCTCGCCTCAAGCTTCTAAATCTATGTTTTAAGGCTATTAAGTCGGTCAACCATAATGAACTCGTTAGGGTACTCCTTTTAGCCCAGATGTTCTTTCTTTGATAGAATTTTTTTTTTTTAAACTACAGCGTGGAAGCGGGTGGTCCATTGGATTTCATGAAACTCGCATAATTCTCATAAACATCAAGGCTTCTCCTTCATTCCTTTAGAGCTTCTAAATACATCCAAATGCTCCAAGGTGTCATTAAAGCCTATTCTGTATGAAGCGGTTCGATATACTATAGCTAGACATAAATATAATATGAGTGCTTTCCTGTTTCCTTGCAGACACTCTGACACCAGCGATATCCTGCTTAATAACATTAGCTAGTAAATGGTAAATGAAGTCAATTAAGTAGCTATGTTAAGTACCTTGGTATAAGCAGGCTTGCAATATAGTGCTTACTTTCCTCTAGTGCTAGTGCTTGATATAGTGATTGCTACGGTGATGTAAGCTGCCATGTGTTCCTAACAGTGACTTGTGCTGGGTTTGTTATAGTGATATATACATTTTGTTTGAGTAATTCCGTAATTTGGGGTATATTCCATGACGAGTATATTTAGTTTCTTCAAAAATATAATAATTTATCTATTAAAGGAAAGCATGTTATAATAATACACCAACATTACGTGCATCCTACACCTCACTCACTCATTCTGTTATAGTATGAAACCTATTCCAGTGGACTTAAGGTACAAGGCAGGGAGCACCATGGATGGGATGCCAATACATCTCAGGGCACACAAACACACACCCACTCACACACTATGGGTCTACTTGGAAACACCAGTTAGACTACCCTGCAAGACTTTGGACTGTGGGAGGAAACCGGAGTACCCTGAGGAAACCCAACAAGCCCGGAGAGAACATAAAAACTGCACGAACGCAAACCTGATAGGGGAGTCGAACCCTTGACACTTTGTGATAATGTTGCCAAATTTCTGCCATGTCTTCTTTTGCAATTGAGGGTTTCTTGGTTTCAAAATGATGAACAAAATCCTTATAATTAACAACAACTGTATTTTTTTTTTCAAAAGTCTAAAAAAAAAAATGTCTACAAGATTCTTTAATTGTTTTTCTTGTTTAAATAATTACACAAAAGTTCTGTGTCTAACATCCTGTAAATGATTTGTCCCAAAACCAAGTGACCAACAACACATAATCTTATTCCTCTCTACGAGATACATTTTAAACACACTGTAGGAAGTGTTTTTACAGATAGTTTTACAGATTCCTTATGCTTTTAATTTAATTATTTGTTCAAATATTTCATGAATAGTAAACTATTTATGAAAAAATCCTAAGTGGTCAGCCAGGCAAGTCGTTTCACTGAAATTATGGGTCAAAATAGGGAAAATGTCGTCAATGTTAGTTACCCAGTAGATAATCAGACTTGCACCTACAGTAGCAGAGAAGTTCTATTGAAATTATTTATTAACTGGAACAACTATTTGTTCTGTTTTTTTGTGTTCACTTATATGAAATGTCCCCTAAATTATAGAAAAATTCTTATACAGAATATTTAATATTAGAATGGAAAAAACTCCCTGAGAAGTCATGATGAGGAATAATTCAGAGGGAGCCTTTATAACTCTTACTCTTTTACAGCTATGATGTTAAATTGTACTGAGTGTGTTTTTAAATGATGTTCATTATGATGAGAATTAGAGTCTTTTTGGTGAGAGTGAGAGAGAGAAGTGTTCAGGTGTATACTTAAATTGCTTACTTGACCTCAATTACTCTTTTTTTAGAGAGAAATGTCCCCAAGTCTAAAAAACCCAAACAACTCCCTTCTCACACACTATTGCAGTTTAAAGACCAGAATTCAATCATTCCTTGGAGATTTTGAACAATAAAATGCTGGATTTTCATCACCCACTTGAGTGGCCACTTTTGTTAATTATGAGCGAATAAAATCAGCACTGCAATAAAGACTTTGAGAACGATAGGATTCTGCAAATCAACACACAGCTCTGACTGATCACTTATATCCGATGATGAAACACGTTTTCTTTCTCTTCTGATGACTCTGCATAACGGCTCACTGGATAGTTTGATGAGGATGATATTTTTGTAAATCATTTGCTATGATTTTCAACCCAGTTGAACATCTGCGGGGGGCTTTGGACTGACAGCGCTCTTCACTACCGTCACGGAAAATACGAATATCTTGTTCGACGTGCCAGCACACTTCCAGAGAGCTGTAAAAATGACGAGCACTGGGGTTGCAAAACTGTCTTTCTACCTCCAGTCTTTAATCTTTGACATTAATAGTAGAGATGTATCACTTTCAGTTATCACCCTTCACGCTCTGTTTTCTCCGGCTCGGCTTCATTCGTTTATTGTTGGATGATTTTTATTCTAAGTACTCTATGTTTTTGTATGTTGGTTCTGCTTGTACCTGTTAGATTTCTCATCTTTGACAGTCTTCCCTCCACCCTTTTGTTTTGCAAAATGCAGAAGTAATTAAATTCAGCACAGATAACAGACACCAGGGAGATGCGAGGAACAATGCAGTCAGAGTCAGGCAAGTCGTTTTATGTGAGTGGTTTGTTGATTGTTAACTTTGTACTGAAGTTGTGCTTGAGAAAACAGGATATATATATATATATTTTTTTTTTTTTGTTGCAAACTCTCATCTTCCTCCCTGAATAATTTAAAGTATGAGGAAGCACAAATTAACATTTGAGTCACGGGGGGTCTTTTCCTCCCAGACACGACTGCTGCGAGGTATTCAATTCACCCTCAATGAATAAACAACCATTTTCTCACTGAAGGAACACATCCAAACCGCAGACTTTTGTTAACACTTACTGCGTCCTCACATCATAAATTTGACTTTGCAATAAGCTCGTAGTGTTTAAGCACCCGAATGAGAAAGGTCCCTGAAAAACTCAATGTTATGCATCAGAAAGTGTGTGTGATTTTCCTTCTGTTCGGAAGATTCAGTTGGCCACTTTTACAGATATAAAACAAGTCTTAATTAGGCTTCCAATTCACCAGAGTCAGTGTTTATATCTGTCTGAGGGGGATTTGGAAAAGCTATTAAATGGTCCGATGCATGGATCTCACTTAGAATAAACAATAATAAATCTGGACTAAATGTTTAGTAGGTATGTAAATTAATACATTTGGTTTCAACGCTTATAATAAAGCATTCAAGTCAATCCAAGACTTAATTATGCATGTGGCTTGGAGCGAGGTCAGGACTGTACAGGTGATGTAGCAATAACTTCCAGCCGAGTTCATGTATTGTGCAAGTGCTGTTGGTGAATGATTGTGTGGACAGTTCCCACAGACAGATAGATGCATTTCTTCCACAAGTTGGCGACAAGTTACCTGTTGATTTTCAGTGATCGTTGAATGACTACAGTGTGCTCCGAGCCACCTCAGTCAGGAATGTCATTCATGGACATACAGCCTTCTGTAAAGCACTTGCACCATTAAAATGTTTTACTGTGACTAAGAGTCACATCATTATACTGTGCTTGGAGTCTTCTGTAAATGTCAATCAGTTTTACGCCTTCATTCACAAGCTCCAGTTTAACTTGACAACTGCTCGTAAAAAGGGGTTGGTGGTGTGCTGTTATAATCAATACCACCATCATGTTTAAGTTACTGCTACCATTACCACACAAGTTCATTATGTTCCATTAAAAGCATGCCCAGGATAGGTTTCTCTTCCCTTATACTAAACCCGTTGATAACATCCAGCCAAGTCACGAACACTCTGAAGGAGGGGGGCATCCCATTATTAAAGTCTACAATCAAGAGATACTTTCATGAATGTAAATACAGATGGTTTGCCTCAAGATGCGAACCACTGGGAACAATCAAGATCAGAAAGGCCAGACAAGATTAAGCTTAAAGTCTCGAAAGTAGTGGTGTAGATGGGTTTTGTAGGTGTAATTGTGGCATAGTGGGTGGGGGTTCAAGCCTCAATTTCTAAACAAGCTGAGATATAGAAAAGAAAACTATTTCATTGTGCTATAATGTACACCATTCAGCCATAACATAACATAACATTACATAGCCATAACATAACAGTCCCTGAATGGGGGAATGAGCTGTGGTGTCTGGCACTGGTATGTTAATGTGTCCGGGTGATTTGGCGCCTTTTTATCATGGCCAGCAATGACTTTGTAAAGTGATATGTGCTGCATTGACTTTTCTTTGGAATCAGACCCAACAGACTGGCCTTAGGTCCTTGGTGGTCATGGATGAGCCTTGAGAGCACATGATTCTGTCAACAGCAATGTTAATGTGTACATGTTTAGTGGTGTTAATGCTATGGATAATCTGTGTAAACAAATGGTCTGACCTTGCGATGAATGCGCTGGGACGTCCACTCCTGGGAAGGCTGGAAACTGTCTTAAACGCTTTCCACTACCTCACTGTTGAACAATGAACTCCTAATTGGTTGGACATGGCTTTGTAACCCTTTCCAGATTGTTGTGCAGCAACAATTACTTCTCTAATACCATTACTTATGTCTTTCCCTCTAGCACCCACCTGAATGCTTCAGACCAGCAAACTGCCAAAACTTTTATAGAGGTCTGGACACTTGTTGATTATCACTTTATCAGGGGCTGATGATTAGCCACGTGGCTGCAACCTACTCACTTAAATCCTGTAGAATCAGCATAGGGTAGTTAGTATCGACCATGTTTTTTTTAATTATTATTATATTCACCCAAGGATCACCCATGGCTGCAGGGACCAAAGGCCAGCCAATGTAATCTGAGCCCACAGAAAAGCCAAGGCAATGCAAATCACAGAAAAATAAATGCTGGACATAAGGCACCAAAACACCCAGTGCTCCGCAGACTACCATGGATCGGGCCCAGCAGGCAAAGAGTTCAAGGCTGTTGGCTTAGCCTCCAAACTCTATCCAAGGAGGCCGCACCTGGGCATCCACAACACCGAAAGGATCTGCTGCCAAGGTCCTAGTGACAGGCACCACAGCACACCCCTAAAGGCCCTGTACTGTTTTGTTTTGATGTCAGGACTGATTTTTCTGATAAGCCTGTATAATGTTAACGAAAACTTCATCAGGTTTCATCAGATACTCACTGTTCCAATGATATAAAGAAGTGTATTATGGGTAAGGGTGTGGTGTGATGTGATGGCAGAGGAGTCTCATCCCTCTCCTGTCTAAGAGCCCTGACAGATTGACGTCGGGACAGAGATAAGGGCATAAGAAAACGTCCTGTGTGTGCTCTCCCTTTTGTGAAACTTTCATTTTCCATGTCATTAGAGGTGAAATGAGCTTCCAGTTACCACCCCCCACCCAACTAACCACCCTCCCACACACACACACATACACACAGTCCAGTGCCCAGGGCTAGACATGGGATTATAGATTTATGTGACTTCTAAGTTCCTATTTTTAACCACTTACAATCATAGCGCAGCAAAGTAATCATCTGTGACATATTACCTTGCCGTGAGTGATACTTAGTCATACTTAAAAATGGACATAATGATTTCTTGGGTAATATCACTCCAAGCATGAAACAGAAAAGTATAACTATCACGTTTGTGAGCACCGATTCGAAAGAATTACTTACTTACAGGTGGTGCTACAACATTACAGCTGTACAGTAATTATTAAGTGTGTACATAGTAGAAAGGGTAAATAGAAGCAGTGGGTAGTTCAGGTCCACACCATAAAATACTAACAAATTGCCTCATTCTCAGACTGCATGCTTCTGTGTGATGTCGGTGGTGGGCAATAAATGTCAATTTGTCACCAGTAAAGTGACCGCTCCCTATAGAATACGCCATGATCACCCTCACAACAGTTCCATCGCCTGATCCGTCGGCATCATTCCACAGTTATTACTGTGACAGCACCATTGTGCTTAGTTGACTTTCTTTGATTAAATTGCTCATTTTGGTCTCTAAGGGAGGTGTAAAGTATTGACTGTTGTCCAAGGTTATTCTCTGCCTATTGCAGGACATAGTTTAATACTGGTTGCTATACAGTATAAAAGCATGTATGGTGTGACGTAAAATGTTTTACTTCAAAGATACAGTAATGAGTTAAAGGTTAATAGAACAAAATTAATTGAAGACCTTGTTAGTTTTGTTTTTCCAAATACTAAATATTAAAATTACTTATAATTGTTATAAATTAATATTTTCACCAGCTTATTTAGTGGTTTTGAGCAAAAATGATTAAATTTGTGTCAATATTCAGAGTCGTACTCCAAAAACATTTAATATTATGTCAGACACATTTAAAAGAAACCTCTTTAACCTAAATTCATCCTATGATGATAAGGTCAGTGCATAAGTAACTTTTATAGAAAGGTTTCATGAATTTCCTACAAAGTTACAGGATTTATGAATAAAGCTCTGAATCCTCAACACTAACATCACCACAAGGTATATCTACTGTACAGTACCAGTAAACTGGTGACAGATTCATGGGCACCCAAGACACAGATTCATTCCAGTGGAAACCAAAGGCCACCTCATCTTGTTTGATCCCACAGAAAGCAGCACAAAATTTAAAAAAAGAAAAGAAAATGCTGGCCATGATAAAAAGGGTATCAGAACATCCAACGCCAGACAAACAAGCCCAATCCACAGAGGCTCCAGTCCACAACCCAAAGGATTCACCACTTACTGTATGTCCCCATGCAAGACACCACAGCACACCCCCAGAGATCTTGTGGAGTCATGCCATGAAGGACCAGTGCTGCCATGGTACAATGGCACAAAAGGAACCTACACAATGTTGTGCTTAGTGTTTTGAGTTGCGGCACGGTGGCTTAGTGGTTAGCACCATCGACTTGCACCCCTAGAGCCGGGTTGAATTACCAGCCAGGTTCGATTCCTGCCTCTATGGAGTTTTCAGGTTCTCCCCTTGTTTGGTGGGTTGCCTCTGGTTTTCTGCCACAGTTCAAAGACATGCAGGTGAGGCTAATTGGTGTTCCCCAAATGCCTGTAGTATGTGAATGGGTGTGCCCTGTGATGGATTGGCACCCCATCCAGGGTGTACCCCACCTCATGCCCCAAGTCTCCTGGGAAAGGCTCCAGGCCCCCCACAACCCTGTCTACAGGATAAAGTGGTACAGTATAGACGGTGAGGGTTTTGCATTTTAACTCTATGGCTGATTGATGTACAGTATGTCACACTGTATAGTGAGATTAGAAATCATCATACAGCAATAGAAAAATGTGTTAAAAGGATGTTCAATATAACTATACTGTAAAATAATTAATGATTACAGCAATAATTATTTGATACAAATCTACAGTACAGTATCCAGATGGCATTATACACTACAATTTATAGAGCTTAAACACTGAGTCCTGGTGTATAACAGTTCTTGGGAACAATGTATCCCATGATATGGTATCCATGTAGCACCATTCACAGCTGAGGAAAGTGACTGAAATAGTTGTAGATTAATAATGTTTTTAAATTTTGTTGAATTCATACATTGCTAACTCTTTGCCACTGGCATGCAAGGGTCTAAGCAACCATATCTGGTCTGGATTGCTTTTCACTCTCTGATCATTTGCCCTTAAGCTTTAATTATAAAGAGTCAACAAATTTTATATTCTTCACTGAGAAAAAAAAAATATCTATGAGGTTGTCATTACAGTTTAACAGTGCAGTATATTCTTTTGTATTTTTGAAGAAGATGACTTTTTTTTCATTCCTGGAATCCTATGGATGATCCTTTTCTAGTGTTCTAGCACCAACAAAACTTTAACATTCTGTTTAAGTCCCTTCTGGTCTTGCTTTTTATAGCTGTGGTTTCAATTATTCAGTTGTTGGCAATTTGTCAACACTTGGGTGATTTTTGTTTGCATGGTACATGTCATGTTTTCAGTCCTTGTTGCTCACATAAAGCATTAATTATGCAGAAAGAAAAGAGCCTGATTCACACTGGTTATTACTCAGAGGCTTATAGTACAGCCTTCTTGGCAAATCATCAAGAGGCAATAGCTAATGTGCAAGAGCATGGATAATGCGATATCTCCCAATTCCATACTGTATGTCCTTGGTGGATTTGTTCAATTGGCATGGATGTGCACATCCTAAAACATCTTGGCTTTGTTGTTCTATTCTTCCAGAGATCTGGACATGGAATTATCCTACCCATAATCCTGTTAACTCATTCATTGTTTTTCAGTGGACTCCG
Source organism: Clarias pachynema (assembly GCA_030014365.1). Lineage (NCBI taxonomy): Eukaryota > Metazoa > Chordata > Actinopteri > Siluriformes > Clariidae > Clarias > Clarias pachynema. Next base: position 7,022,892 of record JAQMYL010000010.1, on the reverse strand, counting down.
GGAACATGGGGGATACAATGTAAATAGGTCTGGAATCTATTGCATTTTAGAGACCATCTACCTACCAGCATGTTTTTCTGTGGTGGGAAGTGGTGGTGGCAAGAGAACCATAAGGACCCCATATGGAGAGAAAGAAAACAGTCAAAACTCTGCACAACCTGTAACCTCAATTCAGGATTGACTCTTGAGCTCTTAGGCAGCAACCCTGTCTGTTTGTGGCACTTGCTCCTCTAGGCAATTCCTCTGACTGGGTTGGGTGCCACCTTGGTACTTCTTGGATGCTTTCTATGGTTGGTGGTTCCCCTTTTCTATCTGGGGAATGTTCCTCTTCTGCCACCCCCTTTTACATGATCTCTTACTGTACCAGCTCACCCTTTAATTGGTATATAATTACTCCCCTTTTTGAATAGTGCACTGTCTGCAGATGTTGTGACCTCACAGCTTCCAGCATTGCACTTTTTAAGTCCCAAATTCTGCCAGGTTTGGAACAAGGTGTTATGAGTGGAAGTCTCCAGGTTGCATTTCCTTACAGCTTGTTTAAAAGTACCACCCAGATCTTATTTTAAAGTGAATACTTAGAATGACTTCAAATCAAACATTCACCAAAAATGTCATGAGAACAGTAGTGGATGAGACTTCCTTCTGATGTACTACCAGAATGTCAGCTAAATGAGTAATGCAAAGGATTATAAAGGGATTACAGCATGAGTAATAGCTGATGATGATGATGATGCTTTTAATCAGAAATGCACGTGCACCACAGTGACCTGGTCTCACATGCGTAGAGAGAAACACAGGGAGATGTGTCTTCTTATTCCAGTTTCCGAACTTTTTGCACTCATTTTAGGTCACACACATATTCCTTTTCTACAATCTGGCAACCATGACAGTTTCAGGCCTTGGTATCAGCAGTTTCCTTTGCTTCTTTTCACTATTCAATCGTATCCCTTCATTGCATTCATTATAAACTCAAGTGGCTTCTGGAGAAACATCATTACTTGGACTTGGCTGTAGTGTTTTGCAAGTCTCGGCAACACCTAGACTTAAGCTCATCACCAGTCTAACACAAGGAGCTATTTATGTTTAGGGGGAAGAATTTCTGACAGGTTGACAAGGGTGCTAGAAAATATGCAAATGAGCACCCCAGAAGCTGTGATTCTCAGCCAATTAAATTATGCGTGCGTTTTTTTTTTTTTTTTTTTTTGCTTGTAATTGCAGTTATTGCCGTGGGTGATCAGGGGGTGGGTTCAAAATAAGCCCAGTTGCATAAAACATAAGGAAGAAAAGATCTTACCTTATTTTCACCTTTCACCTCCTGACCTCTGCTAAGGTTTCCTTCAGGTTGCAAGGACTGAGTGAGGTATCAAATAAACAAACACACAATGTGTACCTACACAAAGGCGCATATTTTAGCATAATCCCTTGAGGCAAAGCCTAGTCTAACTTCCCTTCAGCCATATACTGAATGACAGGTGGAAAATAATGATGTGTAAAGCGTGGGAGAGACAAATAAGGCCAACACACTCCCTCTCTCGCGTACACAATTTGCATACCGCCAAGTACCTGTCATCGTCTGAGGACATGCTTATTATATCGCAACTTTTTTATTTCCTCCTACCCTCCTTTTTTTGAAACTTTATTCATGTGTAGAAGTTTGGATATCTTCAGAACAGATGTACGTCACCTTCAAATGTCACCTTTATCGCTAGAGAAGGAGCTTGTCTCACTTTCTGTTCCATGCTAGATCACATGTGATAGCACAACATCTGCACCATCCTTTCTGTGTTTTACAAATTCCTGAGTTTGAGGATCTGCCAACACACTTGTCTTGTTATATTTAGTGCACTGACCTTGATCCAGCGGACGGTGTTAAAGAAAGTCGCCCTCTTTAGGTTGTTTCTGGAACAGTCACTGTTGAATTGCATGCTGGTGTGTGTTGATCACTGAAGGCCATAGGAAGTCTTCGTGCTTTCTGATTTGATTGAACTGAGCGATAGACGGATTTGTTACACTAATTTGTGTGTTAATAGAATTCGAGCTGAGGAACGTTAGCTACAGAACCTGAAAATAATCGTGACCATCGACTAGTTAGGTCCTGTCTTCAGACTTGTATTCTTATTAGACATTACATCTAGCACCTTGATGTAACATTTAGGAATTTCAGGAATTTTGGAAATCTTTGATATTTAAAAAATGCTAGTCCACAATTCATTTTGTCACAAAATAATATGCCTAACCATTACTCACAACCATGGTGTACTAACATATCATTTACAAAGACATCAAGTCAAACCAGAACTTTTACCTGTACAAAACACAGTTATGAGTGTTAAAAACCCCCTTTATTTCTCTATATAATCCCCTGCTACACAAATGCACTTATCCCAGTGATCCACTATAGTGCTTGGATACCAACTAGGTAGAAAGTTTCCTCAGTATGTCAGAGTCATAATCAGACTGCCTACTTTACATCTGAAACGCTGGCCTCCCAGGAACTCCTTTAATGTACCAAAAATGTGGAAATGGCTTGGAGCGAGGTCAGGACCATCCGGCAGATGTGGCAATAACTCCCAGCTGAGTTCCTGTGATGTACAAGTGGTGATGGTGAATGATTGTCAAGGATTGCGCTGAACGTTCCCAGGAATGACTGCAGTGTGCTCCAAGCCACCTCGACCGGGATAAACAGACGTACTGCCTTCCTTAAAACGTTCGCACATTTCAAATGTTTTACTGCAGCTAAGAGTCTCAAGAGCCTAGACACACACTACTTTATCATACTAATATGAACCCTAGAGGTCAGAATATTAAGGAATATTACTGGTTTTCAAGATGATGTACAGCTTAGGAAGGCTATGTTGTAACTGTTCTCTTCTTACATAGATAGATAATAAAGATCCTTTTTTTCCCCCCTAAATAAAAACTATATGCCCTATGGATTTTATGTTATATTCTCTCACTCACTTACAGACTCATCATCTGTACTGCTTCAGCCTGTATACAGGGTTGTGGGGGGCCTGGAGCCTATCCCAGAGTGCCAAAATATTGTAGTGCACTCACACACACACACACACACACACACACACACATACTCTCATTCACTCACTACGGGCCATTTGGGAACGCCAATTAACCTAATCTGCATGTCTTTGGGAGGAAACCGGTGTACCCGGAGAAAACCCACCAAGCACAGGGAGAACATGCAAACTCTATGCACAAAGACCTGAGGTGGGACTTGAACCCGGAGGTGATGACCACTATGCCACCATGCCAAATTATTACCTCCTTTATAATTAAAAAATAAAAACTCTGTTGATTTCTATATTAATTTGTTTCTTCTTGACAAAAGCAGAACAGGGCATCCTGAAAATTGTGAATGAATTGTTTCAGGGACCAGTAGCACTAAGAAGCTGGAATTTCACTAATTAGCCCCCCATGGCTTTTACCAGTCTTTAGCACTGGGAAAAGTTAAAGACTCTGTTTAGGGAGAAATTTATTGCCTTTCTACTGGGAAACGTCTGTTCCTTTGTACTGCTATCTCTGAGCTCCCAGTGAAAATTTGCCAATGTATGTGTGTGAGATTTTCACCAGCTTTTTCAATCTTGTTGTCTGGAGAGAGACTAGTAAAAGAAAACACATGTTTGCTTCAGGCAAGACATTCATTATGGCAGTCGGGGAGGACGCAACACAGTGATACAAACGGAAAAGATTACATATTGAGTCATGGATTAATTTTTCATTGTGGGAAAAGGACACAATCGATTTAGCAGTATAGAAAGAAAAAAAAGACCCGGCACACTTTCTGAATTCACTTAGAAATTCCCTTCTGTGTAATTTCGAGAAGAGACATTTTCTTTCTCCCTCATCATCAGAATGCATGAGCAATACATGTTGATTGGTCTGATCCTTTTCATTGCTACACAGTATATCAATTACACAGGATGATCCGTTGTGCATTCCTGTAATAAAACTGATGATCAATTTCCACATTCATCATGCTGCAGGCTTAAACATATGCTCTTGTCACAGAAGTTCATTACCTCCCCCTGAAAATTGCTAGAAGGCTTGATGAGACTTCTGGAAAGTACACCGCGCTGAATCTGGACAAGAAGTAAATCTATTTCTATGCAACCCATTTCAGAACCCGCGCACACGAAATGCTATTTTATTCTTCTTTATTTCATCCCTGCCAAGTCAATTTCACTTCTGAGGGACTGCTACGAGAGGGCCCGTGAGCCGAGCCAGATCATCAAATGAAAAATGAGGTGTTGTGATGACCAAGCCTCCCATTCACATTCTGTTTTTTTTTTTTTTTTTTTTTCTTTTTCGAGCTCCATGGATCAAAATCCATTTCTCCATCACTGTCAGAGACTATAACTCCTGGGACAGGTTAATCAGTACTTCATCTTGGAGAATATCAAAAGACGCCATCGATTGAGAGATATCATATATTCCTGAAATGCGGTTATCTCCTCAGGACCAGTCGATATTTAAACGCGGGTCTGGGAAAGCTACTGCACTGAGCAAGCTATGCATTGTTGACCTTCTTTAAGAGTCTAGTTAGCTAAGCTACAGTACGTCAAGGTCATAAGCTTTAAGGCTAAATTAGCTTGAACTACAGTATGACCTGTCTTTAAGGGGGAACCTCCTACATGATTTCCATTTTTTGTAAACACATACAGTATGGAAGTATATGATGCTCTGAAAAGCTCATGGTCCACAAGGTTGACAAAATAGACACTTCGTATCCTGTGGTGCATCATTTGTGTCTGAATAATTAACATTGCTTCAATTCTCATTTTTTTAGAATCCTACATTTCAGCAAATGTCTCATGTTTGTGTAAAAGGAAAAAAAGTTTTGACAATTTTCCATAGCAATTGAAAGCCATGTGCTTGTGTTGTATATAAGTTAGTATGATAAAGCAGCCCAGTGTTAAAGCAGAAATACCACCTTTTAGTTTATGATGTGGTTTCCATATTGATTTATACATTTTTTTCTATTTTTTGGACATGGCCTATAACTTTCCCCCAAGCCAGGGGTCGGCATCCCGCGGCTCCGGAGCCACATGTGGCCCTTTAATCCCTCTGCTGTGGCTCCCTGTGGCTTGGAAAAAAAATAATGAGTATTTAATTTAAATTAATTTTATTTTATTTTGTTAGTTTTTTAAATGTTATTCTAAATTTGAAGATTATGTGACCTTGTAACATTGTCGCTCAAAATAAAGCAAATTTTCGTCCTCCATGCGTTACCATGGTAACATAAGTACCTCGGATACCTGTCGCGACTCCTATGTATTTCACACTACAGACATTAAATATTGAATATTTATTTAAACAAATATGCTATGGAAATGTGTATAACTTGTTAATACATTATTCATTATTATTGATAATGTATGGAGATATATAATTTTTTTTTATAGATTACTAGCCTATATAATATTGAGTATAATATTAATTAAAGTTAAAATTATTG